>RJWM01004297.1:0-103028 GCA_004363535.1 Dasyprocta punctata | reverse complement strand
AAGCCCTGAAGCAGTCACTGGTACATTTTGTCCATTAAGTTTACAGATGGCAAAGTAGATATGCCATTCATAGCTGCATGCATGAGGATATGACATCTTTGTCTATATTAATATCAGGGATCACTTGACATGACTCATTCAACCTCTCCATTACATGAAAAGGAAGCTAACTAACAAGACTTCTGGTGGTTTCAAAATAGAACCACGCATTTGGTCTACTCATAAAAGTTTTGGAGGACAGTAAAAACACTTCTTTCATTTTCCCAAGTAAATGGGCCAACAAAGGATGCATTATGCAAATTAATTTTCCTTCGTAATCACAGTAAGGCAGTAAAAATTAAATGAAAAAGATTAGTAATCATCTTCAAACAGTATATTAAATGCATAGATTTCTGACAAAAGTTTTTATTTTTAGTATCATAAAAAAACAAGATAATTAAACTTGTCATGGAAATGGAATTGAGGATTTCAGAAAATGCATTAGCTAGAATTAATCAGAATTACCAGAAAAATGCTCCATAAAAGTTTAACTATTTGCTTGAATACTATTATCATTAGCTGATAATAATAAAAATATATTTAACCATCTGTGTCTTATTTACTAAATTTCCGATGTCTCAAACCTATGTACTCTGATGAAGATCAAAAGTTAATAGGACAGGGTTATGATGAGTACAGTCAGTAAGGCAATATGAGCAGCCACACAGCAGTAGCAGCCAAAAGAAAAGGCCTATAAATATAATTAATAATATGATTGCCATATTGGATAAGAATACAAATAAATGCTGCATGACATATAGATGACATATTATTATGAAGTACATTAACCACAATCTCATTCCTTAAAAAGGGAAACATTTTCACATTAAGAAAATCCTAATCTGCCCTGATGCAAAATTTCAAAATTCCTTCTAGCTTAAAAACTGAGTGTGTCCTTACATTTGAAAAGACATGACTGAAGCCAGGCGTGGTGGTGCATGCCTTTAATCCCAGCACTCAGGAGGCTGAGGCAGGAGGGTCGTTGTGAGTTTGAGACCGGCCTGGGCTACAAAGTGAATTCAAGGCCAGCCTGAACTGCATAGTGAGACCCTGTCTCAAAAAAATAGGGATGGCAATTTAGCTCAGTGGCCTGAGTGCCTGCCTGGCAGGCGTGAGGTTATGACTTCGATCCCCAGTACCAAAAAAATTAATAAATAAAATAAAAAATAAAAAATAAAGAAAAGACATGACTGAAAATAGCTGATCCTAAATTCTGCATAGACTTAAACTGAAAGAACAAGTTCTAATGCCTTGCGTCATGCACTCTTCTATGCAGGTAAGGTTTCAATTTAGAGACATTTAAGTCTTTGATAGAAACCATCTGATCCCTAAAAATATTTTTATATGATGAACAATTCAGTGTAATCCTTCAAGCTTTGTCTTAAGAAAACAAACATTACCTACATAATTCATTTCTGCGGTCTATTGACACAAATTCAAATAGCAAAAAAATCTTAGTTGATTTTCATCTTCAAAATTTGACATATTAGAAGAGCAAACCAAGGCACTATTTAAACTGTAAATAAGCGAAGAGCTCACACAGTAGTACCCAGAGGGGAATAAGTGATGAAATCACATGACTTGTAAATGGAAAATGTGACCGCAGTGGGCAGAGCACACTGTTCTTGTATCCTGAGAAAGGAAGAAAAGTGTGCCACTGAGAAGGCCTGGTAGTGAAGGGAGTGGCATTCATAAAAGCATTCTTCTCCTCAAAAGGTAAGTGCCCGTTAGTGGTGAAACCTAAGGGCCGAAAGTGGGTATAAAACTATCTGACCAGTCATTATTAACCTATGTGAGAATAATAACCCTGAGAGTGAGTTTCCAAAATATGCAACCCCTCCGTCAAGCCGTGCCTCTTGAAATTCAGATCCTTGTACAGTCTGTTCCCATGACCTGAGTGTGGAGCCTCAAGCCACAGCTGTTTCCGCTGATGCCGTAGGGATCAGATGCAGACTCCAGCTGAGGACTTTCATGAGCAATGCAAGAAATTATTTTAGAGTAGATTTTCAACAGTAAATAAAAACCACACTGACCTTGTAGGCTGTCATGATCATTATTTAACACTCACTCATTGGAAAAAAAGACATAGATAATGATAGTAAGCTATAGTCATCAATGTTTTTAGGAATTTTAATAATATCTAATCTTTTTCAATATTGTTTATATACAAAGTGCTTTCTAACAACTTTCCTTCATAATGCTATTTAACAGTGATAATATATCTATGAAAAATGTATTGCTAATATTCTTAAAGATGAGAAAACGTAGGCAAGTAAGATTAAATAACTTTTAACCTCTAACTAGTAAGGAATCACTACATATCTTATTCATTACAATCAGGAATATGTATTTTAGATGCATCATGGTTCATAAATATACAAATATAGCATTTTGCTACAGTGCTCAGTAAAATGTACAATGCTCAGCACTTCTGTAAGTTCATACTTACTTTATGATAGTTACAGAAACTCCAAGGAGCTCATGGATTACAGTTTGAGATCTGTTGGCCTAATCTAATTCCCCTCACTGTTTTAGGACGACAAATGTGAATAGCATTTACATGAAGTTCCTGAATTCACATTCTTAGCAACTGAACCAGTACCTTTGGTAATGATTTCCAATTCAGGTCTTAATATTAATCCTACTCTCATTACCTACAGTAGAGCATTTGAGTCAGTGTATCTATCACAAGTATACGACTCTGAGATTAGTCAAAAATTCTTAAAATACACTTTCATTGTGATTTTATAATTTTTAGAATCCAAAATTTGTATGATTATGAATTATTTTGCTTTTTTATTGTTATCCCAGTTACTGTGCAAGTCTGATGAAAATAAATTTACACCTTTCAAAAAATCTGATAAGCACCATTATTCCAATTAACTATCACAACTCAGTCTGACTGCCCTGTGCAAAGCAAACTAACAAAAAAATTATGCACTACTCCTGTCTTGCTTTTGCATCTGCTTAATATTGGCTGCTGTATTTTGCTGCAACAGCCTTGCTCTCTATGCTCATGGGATTTATCAGTAAGCACCTTAACCCTTTTAGATGTCCCAAGGATGATTAATGCAAATATCTCACCAAAGTTATTAAACACATTTGGTCACTTGCATGGAAAGTTTTTTAGGAGTTCATCTTAGGTGAACTTGAATATGCTCATTTTTCTTTGAAAATGGAATGAAGAGTTCTAAGCGAGTCATAAAACTGTAAAAGCAATTTCAAGAGTTCATCCTGATTGTTCCCACTGTGAAATAGAAAGAAGCATCAGGATTTCAAAAACATTCATGTACTCAAGGAGATACCAGTGACTATTTATTGAACATTCCTGCAGAAAACTTCCTGTAGAGTGGGGAGAACGGTGCAGTGGTTCAATGAGTTATTCACAGAGTTCTCAAAGGGTGTCCTTATTCGTGCTGGACCTAAGTTACCTAACAATAAATCTAATAGCACCAAAAAGGAATCTATGGCAGAACTGTTCTATAAATTTATTGTTAGCATTAGAAAGAATGGTTCCAATAACCATGAATTTGTAGATCTAGAAAGGAACCTTGGGAATGTACTTAAGCCTATTCATTTTATCCACAGGAGAATAAAAATTCCAGTGCAAAAAATGTCAGATCATTGACTTTTAATGATTGGCAAAGTCAAATTTAAACTCCAGATTTTTCAAATCTCAACTGTGGGCTTTCCGTTTGTTTGTTTGTCTACTACACAATAACAAATGATGAGAATAATTAGTTATAGGAAATAACCAAAACAAAGAAAGACAATTCTTGAATATGTGGAGTTATACGAGAGATTGAGAAGTAGAAATAAAGTTTGAATATTAGACAGCCCTCTAATTAATAGGCTATAATGTCAGACATCATGTGTTCTAATAGCTCCCTCTGTCTTCCGTGAAGGACAATGCTTTCAGAGAGTGCAAGACTTGATGGCTTCACCACTGAATTCTACAAGAACTTCAGGAAAAATCTAGCACCAATATTCCTCAAATTCTTTAGTTAAACTGAGAGAGGAGTACTGTCAAGCTTATCCTCAGAAGCTAACTTAACTTTGATTCCAAAACCAGGCACTCAACTAAAAAAGAAAACTAACCGGGACAAAAAAAAAAAAAAAAAAAAAAAAAAAAAAAAAAAAAAAAAAAAAAAAAAAAAAAAAAAAAAAAAAAAAAAAAAAAAAAAAAAAAAAAAAAAAATCTCACGATGAACTCAATAGACACAGAAAAAGGTCTTGACAAATCCAACATCCATCCATTCATTATAAAATCACTGAAAAAAATAGGTACAGAAGGGCCATATCTCAATCTGAATAAAAGCCTATTGTCAACATCATATCAGAAGTGGGAAAACTGAAAGCTTTTCCTCTAAAATTGGGAACAAGATAAGGATATTCATTTCTACCACTCCTGTTCACTATAGTAGTGAAAACCTTAGCCAGAGAGATTGGACAAGAGAAAGAAATAAAAGGGTCATGTATAGGAAAGGAAGAATTCAGACTATCCTTATTTGCAGATGACATGATCCTTTAAATAAAAGACTCAAATACTTCCACCAAAGAACCGCTAAAACTGATAAATTCATCAATGTAGCAAGAAGCATGGGGAAAAACAGCCAGCTATTCCTTGGACAGAAGATTAACATCTGGAATACATAATTATCTTGAAAAACAGATAACCAAATATGAGAACCAGTCAAATATGGGCAACTGAAATTAATAGACACTTCAAAGAAGAAGTAGAAATGGCTAATAAATACATGAAAAAATGTTCAACACCTCTGGCCCTTAGAAAAACGCAAATCAAAACCACACTGAGATAGTTTTACTCCAGAAAGAATGGCTCAAAGCATCAAATAATAACAAATGCTGATGAGACATGCATGGGGAAAAAAGGAACATTTCTAGACTGTTAGTGGTAATGGTAAAGTTAACTAGCACAACCATTGTGGACATCAGTATGGAGAGTACTCAAAAAACTAAAAATAAAAAATCCAGTTTACCCAGCTAGTCCTCCTCTAGGCATCTTCCCCAAAGAACTGAAAGATATCATATTGCAGTGATTCATGCACACTCACTTTTATAGCCATACGTTACATAATAGAAAAATCTTGGAAGCAACTTATATGTCCATCAACAGACGACTGAATAAAGAAAAATGTGGTATTTGCACACAATGAAGTATTATTGCATAATGCATAAATCTAAGTCATTGGTAGGGAAATGGATGCACCATAATATATCAGATACACAAGCTTAAATATCACATTGTTTTGGTTATATTAATAGAGGTTCAATTATAATTATAGAACAAGTAAAAGGTAATAGGAAAGAAGAAAAGAGATGGATCTTTCTCAAATGGAAAGAGGATCGAGAGATGGAATGAAAGAGAAGGAAGGAAGGGAAGGGGATAAAAAAGGGATTTAAGATGTGCTGTGTGCATGTACCAACTCCACACAAAGAATGTAAACATTGTGCACTGTGAACATGTACTAATAAAAAATATTTAAAAAGAAGAAAGAAATTCTTTCCTAAAATGCTCATCAGTTAGAGAAAAAAACAGAGAAAATTTAAAATATTCTGAATTAAATGGTAATAAAAATATGACATTAAGATATATTCCTTTTATTTCTCAAATGAATATTTAGATAATTGACGTGTATCTTTCTTCTTGAAATTTGTGGAGATTCCTTTTATGTATACAGTTAGGTTTATAAAATGCATTTGCAAGAAATAAATACAAGTAGGTTAAACCCAAATAAAATATACAAAAAAGCTAAGACAAAATCAGAAGTCTCTAAAAGAGAAAGATACACGGGAAGAGCTCTATGAACTCAAAAGGCATTTTTAAAGAGAAGTCTCATGAAAATCTTAACACATGTTGTGATTGATCATGGAAAAGAAAGAAAGTATGTATATTTACCATTATTAATACAAAAAAATTATCCTGAATAGGTCTTGTAGACATGTAAAAATGATGAATGTTATTATAAACATCTATACAAAATTTAAAAATTAAAAACATTCTAGAACATATATTGCTCTTATGAACTTGGGTGAATTTTGCAAAAAAATATTGAATGAAAGACATCAAGCATAAAGGGCTTGCATATCACAGTTATAGAAATTTCAAAAACAAGTAAACCAGACCAGGGATATAGCTCAATGGCACAGCACCTGTCTGGCAAGTGAAAGGTCCTGAGTTCAATTACCGGTACCAAAAAAAAAAAAAAAAAAAATTTAAAAAAACCTTAGTAAACCTAACTGATAGCATTAAAACTTAGGGTAATGGTTACCACTGGGGAGGAATAGGATAGGTAGTCATCATTGTGAGGCAGACACAAATGGATGTCTATGTTACTGCTAGGATTATAATTCTTGATCAAGGTGATAGGGATAGTGGTTAACTAGATGGCTTTACTTTGAATAAATTCATCAAACTATATACTTTCAATTTGTACAAACACTTTATACATGAATAAAATTGTTCATTCAATATAGAAGAATTTGAAAATGTCCTATTGTGGCTTCTGTATTCAAGTAAAACCCAACTGAAGCTGTTTATTCATATATGGATCTAGTTCATTATAAATCAAATGGCCCATTAGCACATATATTGAAAATTCTAGTTTATTTTAAGGATGAAATTCAAGTTCATATTCTTCTTGGCAAGTGTTTCCATTAGTGTCAAAGTAAGTCAAACTAGGCAGGTTAATTTAGAACTTTAGATGTAAATTTATTTTAATAGATACTAAAATATACAATTGAATACATCTTTGAATTGGTAAATAAATTTACCGAATGTAAAGTGTTACAGAGTTTGTTTTACGAGTGTGTATATTATGTATAAATTCAGCTGTATATAAAATCTGAGTCAGGTAGATTTTTAAAAACTTCTTGTCAAAGAAACACACTTACATTGGCTACAATAAATATGCACTATTTTTCTTGCATAACAAGAACTCTACACCAAGCTTAGTGTCCAAGGATACTGCAGAAGTTCTATTCGAAATCATGTGTCCTATTTTTCTTCTAGTTTTCTACTCTGCCATCCTTAGCATGCTTTAGTGGTTTTATAATGACATTCTAGGCATGAAGAAAAGTGGAGAATGAAGGAGGATGGGAAAATTTCTGAATCAAGAAAAACAAAATTTTCCCAGTAATTCACCATCTTCTGATGCAGCTCCTGCTCCAATGCCTACTGTGAGGCAGGGAAGGAAGGTGTTTGTTGGGTTCAATGTATTCCAATGAAACTGGGGTTCTTTGGGTTAGGAAAAAGAAATGAAGGGATACTGAGTAAGCAAGGAGCAGTTTCTATTGTGCCCATATTCTTTTTACACAGTAGAAATGCCAGGAAAGGATGAAGTAAAATTAAAAAAAAAAGAATCAATAGGAATTGCTGACAACATCTTCGAATATCTGACATCAGCGTGCAAATCTACTTTTTATTAAGTTCAAAGAGCAGTTTGAATATGGAATGATGTGGTTATGCTTTGCACAGAAAACCTGACTCAAACCCTTTTTCAGATCTAATGTTTTGGAGAAGGGTGTATTTTAAATGCTAATGATAGCATGATAGCAATTCTTTTTGCTTGTGACATTTCAAAGGTAACATTTTCCTTAGTAAACATTGATGGATCATTTACATACACAGCAATGAAATTACTGCATAGTTCCATTTGAAGCAGTTTTCTCAACCTATCAGAAATTGCCATCTTAAATTAAGATTTGAATTCAATAAAACTAAGGGCATTTTTGAGTTACATATTTTTATAAAAATGTGCTGAGTTCATAAAACGTTAGTCAATATTTCAAAAGTATATTGAAAATATTTCTATTTCTGCTAAAATAGTTTTATATAGCAGCCTAAAAAAAATTTGTGTTTCATGTGCTTTCAGGAAATGAGCTAGGATCACCATTTGTATATAATTTGCATGGGTATATTATACCCTAGGCATCCTATCTAAAAGTTTTGAGAATTTATAAATATGATTAAAGAAATCATTGATAAACTTTGAGTTATGTGAAGGGGAAAAGAAGCCAAAGATATGTGAGACCAAATAGTACTCTCAGAATAATGCCACAAACCTATCTTTGTTTTAGAAAGGCATAGCAAATGCATTTTTAAATAAAATAATAAAGTCTCCTTAGTGCAATTTTAAATTATTGCTTACAAAATAATTTTTTTAAAAAGTGGATCAATGAAGAATACTTGGAGGTACCATGATAGAAACCTTGATCATTTGTATTAAAAAGTTTCTGAGTTAGATTTTATCATTCTTAGATCCTCAGTTCTCCTGTCTGTTTCTGTTGAAATTCCTGCCTGAATTTAGGTTTCTCCATGACTGAAGGTTTATTCTGAAGCTCACTTAATTACATGGGATTCTAATAACCTCTTCGTTTACACTAGTTGTTACACTCCAGAGTGTGGATTCACTCTTAAAGCCTTGCTTAAAATCTTCCAGTTTCCTTGAGACACTGACATTCCCAACACCCACATAGAAGTGGAAATTTTCTTTCTATTTGAAGATTTGTGCTGCTTGAAAATGTGGCCACAGCTCACTGAGCTTTCAGATGATTGGCCCCACCACAGGTCCAAGCAAAGCAATGCGATTATTATGAAATTTAATGGACAGATAGGATGACAATTCGAATATATTTTTTTTCATAGCACCCTTTTCTTCCTTCAGGCAGTTATCAAGAGTTGGATTCTGTGTAGAGAGTGTGCCTCTTTTGCAGGCTTATATCTCTTTGCTATGAATAAACAATTCCATTTCTCTTTTAATGGCACCCAGTCATGAGACAGAGGAGGGAGTTTTAGTGGGACATCACTGAAACTCATGGTGGGAGACTGACCCTGTCCCTATATTAGTATCCGAAAAACATTAAGTTTTCAGTCTAAGTGTTGTATCAGAAATTACTGATGTTTAGATAATACATTTTCCAGTAAATTATTACAAAATAAAAAAAACATGTGTTTGGGTACTGCATGTGTCAGTTTTTCATGCAGTGAGCTATTATACTTCAAAGCATTTAAAATTCCTGGCTTTGAAAACATCAGTAACTTTGCAAAGGAGATACCCACAGTCTTAGAAAGAGAAACTCAATGGAGAGATTGTCAGACTCAAAAGAAAACTTGCTCTATGAAGCTTTGAATGAGCTATTTTTAAACATGCAAGATAAGTTTATAGTTAATTTCTGCTCTTGAAGTAGAAGCAGCAATATGCATAAATAAGTGTTTGGACTTAAGTGTGAATCATGAAGCCATTTTTGTAAGCCACTTTGTAGAGTAAGTTATAAAAATTATTACAGAAAATATTACACTGTCATTGTTTATATTCATGTTTAATATTAAATTTAGATTTATATGAAAGTGAATTGTATGAAGAAGTAAATCTTTTTAGAAAAAAACACCCTAAAAGAATCATTAGCTTTATTGGTAGTAAAATATGTATTTCAAAATTATTTATCATAATTGTATTCCAAAGTTGTCAGAACCTTATAAAATATTCTAGCAGCTTCAATAATGAATGCATCAGCAAAGTAATTTTTCTCACATTTAAAAATTATCAAAAATTATTTGTGATCTTGCATTTACTAAGAACGTGATATAATTTTCAGTTGTATCATTTGAAAATGAAATTGTCAGAAGTATCAACAGTATTTTGATGGATTACCAAAATAATTTTCTAAACTGCAAGCCAGAAAAACATCTTATAATAAATGAAGATACTACATTTTAAAAGTTGTATTATTTTTGTATTATTTTGTACTATATAATATCATAAAACTAAAATACTGTATGTTACTTGCATGTTTATGTTATTCATACATCACTATTATCCCATTTTGTTACATAATTAACAAATCATTTGTAAAGATAAACCTTTGTATTTAGTACCTTTAGGTGACATTTTTCCCTGATTTTGAATAAGGGGCCCACAGTTTCGATTTGCACTGTGCCCTGAAAATTATGTAGCCAACCTGCTTTGAAAATTACGATCTTCATCCTGCACACTTTCTCCTCAATGTCTCCTCTCAGAGCCCTCACCTTTAGCCTTATTCCTCTTCCCTCTTAACTCTGCACATTGGTGATTCACTCCTGCCTTCTTGCTGAGTCCCAGTCTGCTATTCCTCTTCTAATGCCATAGTTGCAATCATTTTGAACTCTTTGCTAAATCCCTTACATATAGTACCTAATTAATCGTCACAGTCACTCTGTGGGGTAGGTATTTTGGCTCCGTTTTATAGACAGGAAGCAGAGGTTTACAGTGATTAAACATTTTCTAATGTCACAGAGCTAACTGGAGTGTGAAACCTGTTAGCAAAATGGAAGGAACATTAGATTCCAATTTCTTTGCTTCGTGTGTAAGTCATGACAGTTGGGCTGTTAAATGACAGTGCTCTCCTACTTTTCTCTTATTTGCTGTCCTGAGTTCTTTTCCCATGTCTTTTGTAGCCCTCTCATGCCCTCAGACATAGTCCTGTCTAATTGCTGAGAACCTACCAACTCTTTTCTATCCCTTCCACTAAGAAAATGCCTTTTTTTTTCTTTCATTTTCCAAGACCAGGGTCAAAGGTTCACCTATTTTCTGATGTCTTCCCTGACATCCTGTCCTTTACCAAGTAGAATAAAACACGCCATTTATGATGCCAATATGGCCATACATTCTTCCATTACAGCCTGCTTGGTACCAGTATATTTAAACAGTGACACGTTGGTCTCTGTAATAAACAATCAGTATTTCATAGACAATAACTATCTTGGTTTGCTTTCCTACACTGAACATTTATCCCAGTACCGTTAATGAATAAATACTGAAAAATGAACAAAAAATAGACTAATGAACCAAGTAAACAGGCAAAATAGTCCCTCATACTGCGGTACTAGAAAAATACTGCTATATTTTTTTTATTTTACTTCTATTTCACTTTTGTAAATGCCACTTTTCATCCTGGCCAGAGTGCTTTATAATAGTACATGTTTAGCACAATAGTCCATTTTTATCTCACAAGAATGCCATATTCTGGTATTATTTCCTTCAGCGTGGGTGAAAACACACAGAATTTACAGAGGTTAATTAAATTATCTACCATCACACAGCTAACAGATAGCTCTATAATTTGGACTCACATCCTTCTGATTTCAAAGCTTATCCTGGCAAAAAATATTTCCTTATACTATGCATTTATTAAAATGCTTGCCCCACACAGTGTAGCTTTTATTTAAGTTCTGGGTAATGTAGGCTTTCTGTCTTAGAAAATTGACTCAAATTCAAAGAGACCAAAAACTACACTTTCCAATCCTTCTGCAGTGACATTTTAATTTCCCTCCTCTCTGACACCTAGCTACTTTCCCTAGGTCCAATTTTTTGGAAGTTTTTTCTCTGAACCCAGTACGTGTGGTATTGTGCCTTTTTACCACATGAGGAAAGAGATGGGAAGCCAGCGTCTCCCTCAGTGTGTCCATTCAGCTTTTCCTCAACAAGTGTCTTCCTTACAATCAGAAGCCGGGTTTAGCATACCCAAGACCTCTGGATTCTCAGAGGTTTCACGGCTTCCATGCCTTCTCTGCTTCTTTCCCTGCATTTTGCGTTTTCTTCTTCAGAGATAAGCACAATAGAAAGAAAAATAGCTAATCACTGGCCTGCTTGAGTTGAATTTTCAATTTACAATTGTTGAGATTCTTAAGCTAGAAAAATCTGTATTTTTTCCTTGAACAAGAAGGAAAGAACAGAGAAGGAACAATACATAGACAGTCTGGTCTTTGTCATGAAAATTAGAATTTCTAATTGAAATAACCTCTTTGCTCAGTTTCTCGTGAAATTCTTCTTTATGACATTTCATTTGAATTTGATATTTGGTAATAAATCTTTTTAGAGCTGAATTGGTTAAGTACTATATTTAAGGAATTTTCTGAAAGGACGAATCATGTACAATTCTCTTAATGTTTGTGAGATACTAATAGGGGGTAGATTTGCAATTAAGACTGTATTTCATATGAATTTAAATACAAGACTAATATTTATGTGCAGGGAAAGCAAATCCTCCTTTGGAATGGTAATTCCTTTTCCACAGAGCAGCTGAGCCTCTGTAGTGCCCTTCATCATTTGTCAGACTTAACAACCCAGAGTAAATAGCTCACTGAAAAGTAGCTTCAGGTCCATCTTGTTGATCCCAATTTGTCAAACGTTGCAGTAAAAAAAGTGTTAAGCTTTTATGAAGGGTGTGAGAAGATTTGTAATTTATCTGAAACACTAGGCCAAACCTCAGAAATATGGATTTCTGTATCTCCCAATTATAAATATGGTATATTGTATATATGGAACATGCATTATATGAAATATGCATTTTATTTCATATTTCAAAAAGTTGTGATGTTTTCTAATACAATAGAATTTTCAACGTCTTCTATCTTTCTTACTATTACTTCTCAAATAAGGATATGATGTAAGAAATATTTTTAAATTGCTAATATATCTTTTTTTGAGTCACAGAAAGGGTAAAATATATTACATAATCTATAAACCATTTTGTATCAGTGGCAAGATTAGCATTTAGAAATAATTGTCAATCCAGCTATTACTTCACAAGGAAGCAAAATGATTGAAGAGATGATGGTCATAGAAAATTTAGGTAACAAGTTTAAATTCTGTTATGATTTGAATAGTTTCATATGTTCACAAATAAGAAATAACTCTTAGTAAGCTTACTTGACCAACACTTACTTTCTAATATCAGTTATAATCATTCATGTAAATTAATTTTTTTGACTTACTAGAGTTATTACTTTCTGTTAATAGAAGAAAAAGTGTTTTTCCAAGTGTAAATGAATTATATCCATTATGAAGAATTTGTCTGGTTCTTACAACTATTTCCATATAAAGACAGGAAAATTATTTATTTTTCATAACAAGATTGTAAACAGAATGGAATTCTATAGACATTAGGCCAAGTTCATCTTTTCTATGTGGGCTTGCTACTCTAAAGATGTGTAACAAGGAATGAAAGTAGGACAATATTGATTAAGAAAACAATCTTTTTATAAGATGGATATATATTGATTACAAATATGTAAAACTGCAACTGAATGAACACTGATAAAGTTGCTATTTTGAGACCTACTTTGTATGCACATCATGAATATAGGTAGATTCTATATAACTTCTGACATTCATTCAGTAGTGTCAATACAGCAATAGAAGCTCAGGGACATTTTTCTTTACTCAGTCTTTTTCCAAAAACCAGCCTATGAGCCATGTACCATGTCAAGAGACAATAAAATCTGTACACCAAAAGATTTCTGATATAATACAGTATCTGGACTATACATGACTATGATAGAGGTAAAATCAAACATAAGAATAATTATAAAGTTGTAAGTATTTAGCTGAAAAATAAGCCTGTCTTGGGTGACAGTGATGGATCAAAACAGGATGTGAAACCAATAGAGTTTTAAAACAACTGATGAGTGTGCAAAAGTGTAATTGGATACAATGTTTGTTAAGTAATTTTGATAATGCATTTAAAATTAGATGGACTGAATCGGTAAATTTATGACTATCTCAAAAACATTCAGAAGCTCAAGAGTGAGAATGAAAAAAATTAAAAAGAGAGTTCTTTGGAGATAGGGGCTGGGGAAACAGGAGAAGCAAAAATTTAGAGGTGCTATCAGGAAAAAGTTAAACTGAGTAGCTGTGAGATAAAGCCTGAGTGGGAGAATGGGTGGAATCACAAGAGATTTCACTCACTGCGGTAAAGAATGGAGTAGACAGTTTCAGTCATACTGACAAGTGATGGAGTGGAGGCTAAAACAGTTACTGTGGGAAAGGCAAATTATCCTTCACATTTAGAAGAGACCTAGGTCACTCATTTCACAGAGGATAACATTGTAGAAGAAACAATTTTCATTTCTCTCTTAAAGGAAGACCTGTCATTCACTTGGAGGTATTATCAAAAAGAAACCATTGTGGGTCAGACACTTCGAAGGTGATCTACCTCAGTCTGTCTAGAGGAATTGAGAATTGTTTTTTCTTTCTATGGGAGGTCCTCATTTTGAGTGAGTAGATTTAATTCATGAGGAAAAGCAGTAGGAATTCCATGATGCCTGTGCTCAAGCTCCCTTCCCTAAACTATCAACAAGAATAAGGCTTCACTAGTCTGATTCTTTTACATAATTTTCAAACTATTCTAGGCTCAATTGGAAACTGAATGTAAGCATGATCTCCTCAAATCCCAACAGCACTGATTAGTATTCATGAAATGTAAGATGGGGAAATTTTGAGACACTGTTATATTCAACATGTGGCCAATTAATCGATGAATTGTGATGGAGAGGAAGTTCATTGAACATGAAGAAGTCAAGATCTTCTAAATTAATAATGTATAGAAAAACTAACATTGGTGTAATAAAGGGACAAAAACCTCAATTGCTCAAAGTAGCATAGATTTAAGGTATACTAAGATACCCAAGAATATTCAAAATATGATTTCATAAATAATATTAAACTAATCCAAAAAATCCGCATTGTTCTTCATATCATTCTTGGATTTTTTCTTTCATTCTCTTGAGCTCCTCAACAATTTTTTTTGAAAAGTCATGAGTTTGCTAATTATAAATTAAGGCTATCTGTACTTAAATGATCTATTATCTCTTTTTAATCTATTTGAAATTCACTGGTTAGGCAAAAAGTACTTGAAACAGAGATTCAGTTTTAAGATATTCTGCTTAGAATTCAACTTAGAATATATTTAGAAATTTTAACTTATGCATACCTACTAGTGAGGCCCAGTACTTACAAAAGAGGAATCAGTAAGATTATATAAAAAAAGATACACAAAGATTAAGAAATTGTTACAAAACCTCTATAACACATAGGAAAAAACCAAAATATTACTAAAATATAGAAAAGATTCTAATACCAATGAACTAAGCTGAACAAATGGAATTCAAAACATCTTAAACTTTAAAAAAGCATAATCTGACAAATTTCAAAGGATTGAAATAAAAGAATATAGCAACCAAAATCTAGTCAGAAATCTAGAGATCATACTAGATAACCATTGGAAAGCTATTGATTAAACATTTGTCAAAAAAGAAAAAAAATGAGAGAGCACGAAGAAGACATCAGAATATCACTAAAGTAGGAAATGTAGGGTGAAGATACTCCCCCAGATGAAGAACAAAGGAAAAGAGGAAGCTGGGACTCAAGTCTCTCATGGGGAGGAAGTATTGCCTGTCTGGTGCTTCTGAAGCAGTCATGGTAAGGCTAGATCTGTGTGTGCAAAGAATGCTGGAAACCGTAACTAGCTACTGCTTTTGGAGGGTGAATGGCTGTGGTTTTAGGGGACATGGGAGAAATATAGGCAAATCTGCTGACATCACGCTTGAGCTTACCGGTCCCTTACATATCCCCTAGGTGAAATATAACAAGGACCTAACAGGAAGCAAAGAAGAAATGCAATGTTATAAATAATAATGGGAAAATGTTTGATTGAAAGCAAAAAAATGTCTTCCTAAAACCTGCACACATACCACACACAGGCACACTTTTTCTCTAAGTCTCATCCATTTTAGTCTCCACTCAATAATTGAAAGATTTACTAGAAAATCCACATGTCTTAGAATTCAAAAGTATACTTTTAACACTTGGTTATTCAACAAGTGATGATATAAATTAGAACACATTTTAAACCGAAAGATAAAATGGTGCATCAAACATAGGATGCACAGCTGAAGTGTCACTTAAAAGAAAATTTGTACTATCAATTATGTATGTTAAAGAGTGTAGGTGAAAGTTACTAACACATAGCTCCAGAAGTTAGAAAAAAGAATGTCAAAATAAATGAGGCAGTAGAAGACAATGAATATTAAATAGGAGAAATGGATGACAAAAGCATGCACTGGAGAGTATCAATAAAAGTAAATGTTGATTCTTTGAAGAGAATTTAGGTATTTAGTATTCGGCATTACATTGACAAATACCTGTAAAGACTTACCAAGATAAAGTAGAAAAGAGGAACACTATAAAGGGAAAAGGAGGTGGATATCACTACAAATATACTGCATATTTTAAAAATAATACAAATAATATATTAGGCTAATAAGTGTGAAAATATAAATGAAATGGTTTAGGGAAATGTAACTTAAGAAAACTGTTTCAGAAAGTAAAATCAAATGTATCTAATCTTATAATTGTTGGTTAACTGAATTCAGAATCATGAAGAATTCACATAGAAAACTCTATCCCCAGATAATTTTACTGGACATTTACATCCAAAACTCAAGAAATAAATATTTCCAAATTTAAAAGCTTTTGGAAAGTAGAAGAGGAAATAATGTGCTGGCTATCAGAGTCTTACCCATTTTCTAACCCTTTATCAGCTCAGAGTGTCCCAAACCACTTCCAATGGTGGGGTTATATGTGTCTGTGCTTGGGGGCCCTTCCAGAAGAAGACTTTCCTAGGAATGTGAGTTGAGAAATACCAAAGAGTTAACACCCTCTTCCTCCAGCACACCTCATGCCCCCAGCAAGCAGTAACGAATGGGAATTGTGAATGCAAATAACCCAGTTCCCTAGACCCAGAATTGTATAATTACAGTTTGTATATTATACTGCCTCCATTTCTCATGCAGAATTAAATTTGAGTTGTCCATCATGGAAGCTGTCTTAAGAAAACATCCTTAAGAGGCTGCTTTCCATTGCGTGCATCATCTGTCCACTGCATTGCCAATGTTCCTTGTGCCCCCAAATAGCCTCTTTGCATAGCAACTTTAGTCTCAGAGACAGGTTCTCAGGGAATTACAAAAAAAAAAAAGTTTCCATTTTTGGTAGTAGACTAGCAGTGCTTTAATTCCAAACCTAACAAGGATATCATGAGAAAATTACAGCTCGGACTCTCATATTCCTAAATGTTAAAATACTTTAGTGATTTTAGAACTGTGTTTGCAAAAATGTAGCAAAACAAACTCAGCAGTGTGTAGAGAGGAACATACAAAATTATCAAGTTTTAGATCTCAGGACTGCAAGGTGGATAACATGAAAATTAACCTCATTTGCTATATTAAATATTAAAAATAAAATAATAATTCACTACTATTTATATACACAACTATATAGTTATGTATAATACATAGGTATATATAATGCCAAAACTTATTAATTAAAAATGAAAAAATTCTAAAATGATGTAACAGTTATTCATGGATTTAACATGTGTAGAAACCTAAGAAGAGATAAAAGTTCTCAGATTTGATTAAAAAAATAGAAATTAAAAACCTACAGCAGCAATACACTTTGGTAAAAAAAATTCAGAACTTTCTTTGTGAAAGCAGAAAAAAGTGCAAAAGATTTTCACTATTCCCTGTATCATTTCATTGGTGAATGTATGCAGTGCAATTGAATTAGAGAAAAAACTATGAGCTGTAACATTTAGGGAAACAAAGCAACAAATTTTTAATTATTTGCAGAAAGAAGTTAGATAGATGATAGACAGATAATCACACTCAGCAGGAAAGATAGGAAAGTTGTTGCACATACATATAACATGCAAAAAGAAATTTTTCTATAAACAGACTCAAAATTTGAAAAATGTGAACTAAAACAAAAGATGCTATATATGATAGAATTTTTAAAATGATAAGCTTTTGAAAACATCTACCCAGAAATGTTCAAGACTATTATGAAGAAAATTGTATAGTATTTTATTTTATGAACTAGTATTTTACTATCAAATTAAACAATGGGGTATAACGTGTTGCATGAATTGGAAGATTCGTGTTAAGAATATAAACTTTATATAAATGTGTATATAGATTCTTTGCAATACCACCTAAATTCTTAAGTTTGATTTTTTAACTTGACCAAATAAGATACAAATAAAGAACAGATAGAGCTAAGCCACTACTGAAGAACAAATTGGTTGTAAACCTATAGTATTACTGTTGGGGATTTGTTGTTGTCGTTTGTCTCTTTTGCTTTTTGTCTTTCTTTTATGTGTCTTTTTTCTCTTAAATAAAAAAAGAACAAATTGGGAAAAATATTCTTAAACTATTGTAAGTAAGATAAAGGTAATCAGATATGCCTCATTAGCACAATGATGATAAAACTGACCCACATGTATACGTACCCTTCATATATGACATAAGGATTATTGCATGTCACAAGAAAAATGATTCACAATTGACTGTTCATTTAAACAAATTGATACTTTATTTTACCTCACCTGACACACATAAAAATCAATACTAGCTGATTTAAAGACTAAAATGTGACAGGTAAAAATATAGAAATTTTAGAAAATATATAAAATTTTAATCATAGCAGTAAAAAGAAAGAAAGATGGAAGGGAGAACAGGAGGGAGAATGGTAAAGAGGAGGAAGGAAAGAAGGAAGGGAGAAAGGAAGGAAGGAAGGGAGAAAGGGGAGAAAAAAGAAAGGAAAGAAGGGAGGAAATTTGTGAAATGCATGATGCTTTAAGTGCCCATGAAATTTAATGCTATAAAATAGTTGGAAGTCCTTTTTTCATCCATTAGAATAATTCTCTTTGCCTTTTTTCTATAGGAAATTAAATTAAATATTAATGATGCTAAGAAGTGCATTTTATGTGAGTTCTAAATTGCTTAAACCTTTAAGAGGGAACTATGCTCTATAAATAGCAGTATGCATTGCTCTAGTCAACTGAGAATACATTTTAAGAATCTTTTTAATTAAGAAAGTTAATTTATTTCCAACTATTAATTCTCTCAAGTTAGAATTTTCTTCTAAGTATTTATTTCTCATTTCTTTAGAGTATTTTGTTAATTTGTACTATCATTTGAAAATAATTTATAACAAAGAATTGAGGACATGAGCTAAAACAGAAAAATACTCAAGATTGATTGTATCAGGTCAATCTTATTTTCTAAATATTACACTATCTGTTCACATTTCCAACAGTTACACAAGACTGTTAAATAGTAAGGAGCTATCTTACTTTGATTTAAAATGCCCAGTCTCAAGTTTTAAATTCTAATCCTTACTATCAGATGGCTAAATTTGTCTAAACTAGCCCCTGAGGCACACTTGGAGGTTATGATGGAGACCTGTTTTGCCTGTTGAATTAATTTGCCCATTAAATACAATTGCCTTTCTGGAATACACGGAAAAACAAAGACTTTTCCTTCTAGAGAGAATTAATTAATTCTCTCTCCTTTCTTTGACGACTCTGAGTTCAGAAGGCCATTACTGATTTCACTTAGTCTGCAGAGGATTATCTTGGCAGGACTTCTGAAGAAATTTGAGTCCCTCTTCTCTCTGATGACTTTACCTGTTTCCTGAGATTGAGATTGAGGTCCCAGGGTCGCTGGTGCAGATTGTTTATCAATGGGATGGAAATGTCGCCAAATGGTTATTATTTTTCTGAGGTTATTTAAAGGTCATCCTCCTTTACTTCCTGAAATAAGTCAGCCAGAAAAGATGAGTTCATCTTAAATTCTCAAAAATGTACTATTTTTTCCATTGCATTTATTTTGGATTTCTAAAAAGGTACCTTCTGTTGCAGTGTGACTTTTCTTCATACGCCAATTATCCATTTGCAATATGTGGGCCATGGGAAGACCACCACCATGAAAGTTAAATAAAGGAAGATAAGATTAGTGCAAAAGGTTAAACTTAATATCGAGATACAACATCAAGGCAAAGATGTGTAGGATTAAATTTAAGAGAGACCTATTTTAATTTGAGCAAAATGGGTTGTACTCAAATGGTAATTTTAAATCTAAAATATAATGTATCAATCAGAAGCAGGTAGCTAGATTAATCATTCATGAAGGTAGAAAAATGAGAAAAATCAGAAGCAAATACAGGCAGTCCTCATCCAAGGCAATTGCACACTACCATTCAGCTTGCCTTTAGTAAGAGAAAACTTGTTCATCAAATAAACAATGGATGCTTAAAGTACTTCATATTTAACTTGCCTACAGGCATAAATGTACCAGTATCCTAGTATGAATGTCTGGATACATAGAGAACTGTATTTCTGACAAATAATAAATGACTTGGTCCAGTCTGTGCCAACATCAAGTTTCTGAGCTCCAGTGCTGACAGTCAACTATCAACCAACTCTCCTTTCCTTGCTGGTAGGGACTCTAGATTTGACAAATAAAATATAGCATGTCTGATTAAATTTGAACTTTAGATAAACAATGGACACTTTGGAACAGAGTTATCCAAAGAATTTCTCATTGGTTATCTAAAATTCGAATTTAACAGGGTATCCTGTATTCTACCTAGTAACCCAATCTAATAAAGACCTATGTGAAAGGCTAAACTGCAGAACTCACAAGACATCCTTCAGCATCATATCAGTGTGAGTTGACATTTGAGGGGAAACAATGCCTTAGTTTGTAGGGTTTATGATTCCTTCCCAGTCATTATCTAATGGAGCTCCACAGTGAATATCAGCCTAATCTCCTGTCCACGTGGTGTGTAGAACATCACAACACTGTGGCCCTCTCACTTCCAATTTACTCTTTCCACCAGCCAATTCCCTCTCTTACTATACGACCTAGTCCTTTCATCTCCTTAGTCATATGCGTTTTATCCCTTGATTCACCTTAAACATTCTTTCTTTAAAAATGCCAATTATTTAATTTGTTTCTTTACTAATAGGAAGTACCCTGATATATGATACTTTTCATGGGCACAGATATATAGAAATAAACACAAACCCAAAAAAAACTTTTGAATTTCACAAAACTTGGTTTTGGCACATTTTCAGGATATGCTTTTTGTTTGCCAGTTTAGTTCTTTCTTTCCTTACCTCTACCCAAATACTGAAAATATTAATGGCTATGACTCCAACTTTTTCTTTCCAAAATTTTCCTCTAAGAGAAGGCTCTTTAGTTCAAGGATTCTGAGATTTAAAAGCACCTAGTAATGGGCTCAAACTAAATTAATGTGACTCGAGAGCATAGTCATAAGTGAAATAAATCAAACTCACATGTGTAAATACCGTATTGTTTCCCTAGTGCAAGAAACTGAAAGAGTATATATGATCCAAAATCTACAATAAATACTGTGTAAGGGTAGGAAACTGCTCAAAGACAAAAAGTACCTGGGATAGGGGAAAAGAGGAAAGAAGGAAGGGAAAAGGAAAAAGACATAAATTTGTATATATATACATAAGATAGCTAAAATGACTATACTACTAATTGAATTAGTTCTTGGAAAAGAACAATTAATACTCATATATTAGATCAACTTTACATGTCTTTATCTGTTAATCTAAGCAATCTTTTGAAGGTAACAATATGCAATATTACAACCATTGTGAAATTCCTATCATCTTGTTTTGTAAACCTATACTGTTTTTGTATTGGGTATGTTGTTGTTGCTTATTTGTTTGCTTATCTCTTTTGCTTTTTGTTTTTCTTTTCTGTGTCTTTTTTCTCTTAAGTAAAAATTTAAAAAAAACTATATTAATACATGCGGAGAACTGAAGTAGAATGTTCTGAAGTATTTTGTTATTCAGGGCGAGAGTCGTTGAAAAAATACTCATGTGATAGTCATGTAAGACCAAAGGTTCTAGAAATGTTTATAAACTTTCTTAATTATTTAGTTAGACAGACAGACAGAAATGACAAAGAAAAAACGACAAAGCACCTTCTGAATCCTATCTGAGCAGGGAGCAGGGCACGGAAGAGGACAGTGTGATTCAGCTTTTTTACAGAGAATTAAATTAATATGCAGCTGACAGGTCTACTGAGAAGCAGGACTTGTGGTTTCAGTGTCTGAATCTGTCCCTGATTCTAATGACTCATTTTGTGACTCCCTGCAACTTATTAACTTCTCTTTATTCTAATCTCAGCTGCTGGAAGGAGATTTAATAATACACGATTCACAGGAGGTTATGATCCTGAGTCATTAATGCAAGAATCTGTAGAGAGAAAATATTATTAGCTGCTGGAGAGGGGGTGATAAAAGTAATTCTGAAAGGCAACATTTGGAAATCTGAAGACAGTAACAAAATAAAATATGTAATGGCATAATTCTCAAGAACTTGAGTTCATGGACAGATAGAAAATGGAGAGCCTTTATAGGCAGCAGGAACAAGTCTAACTGCATTGTAATGTCCGACATCTTACTTTCCACCTTAGTTTCTGTATTGCCTGAACTCTGTTTCCTCTTCTGATGGCCTTTCCCCTTCAGGTCTACCTTTCACTTTTACTAAGAGCTCTCTCTGTCTCCTTGACACTCTAAACATAAAACTGTTCTCTGGTGCGTCATTTGTGATAAGACAAAAATAAAATTGTATGTCAAAAGGGGTATTATTTTACAAATTGGCACCCGAATTCCTTCTGAGAAAAGAATATTTTTGGTTTTGTGTTTTAGAAAAGAAAAGTGAAGAGTGAAAGAATGGGAAGAAAAGAGACGACTCAAATTATTCTTTAAAGAAATGAGGTTCTGGGGTGAAAAAGAAATTGGGGAGGTGGGAGCAAGGAAAAGTAGAGAGTTGAGGAAAGCCAGCATTCAAGTTGGTACAGATGACAGAGACACAGTTCAAAACTTAAGCTACCTAATATTTATTCTTAGTCTGTTCACACTACTGTGTTATAAAAGCGCCTGCCACAACCTTTTGTTTTTAACATCGCTGTAGAAATGAAGGAAGTGAGTCTGAGAAGCAACATGAGGTCACAACACATAGAGCATTGACAAGCCAGTGAGTAAAGTTGTGGTGACCTCTGAATTGCATTGATTCAAAGGCAATAGTCTTTTGAAGCCAGAGGTGACTAAGAAAACACCATAAATAACTCACCTCCTCCAGAATTTCCAGAGTGATTAGGAGAAGTTTTCTACCACAGACAAAAGGGTTTACATCCATTTTTACTTTAATCTCCCTGGGCAGGATGCCTTGCACAACTGTAAGACTTACCAGGACTATCAATCCCCTTCGAGGTTGTGTTACGTGAGACAGACAGTGAGAGAGAGGCCCCTTGTCTCCCTCTGCCATCTCCCAGATTTTTCCTCGTCAGGACTGCTTCTCTTGGTGGCAGTTCCAAAAGATTTCTTTTAAACTTTGAATTGTGCAACTGGAAAATTATTCTTTAGTTGAAAAGTCATTCTCCTGAAATCTCACTCCTTGCAGAAACATTTATATTTTAACACATATTGAATGAAATGCTAAGGGGTTTATTGAATAAGCTTGTAAAAGTCTGTCTAAAGGGTTGAGGGAGGCTGAAGGGCAGTGCTGTGTATAGGATGAAGTGAAAGATGGCATGGTAGGGAAGGATCCATAGTGCAAAGTCTACAATTTGAAATCTTCCCTAGTGGTCCAAGATATTTCCTGGAGGAATATTTCCTAAATTATATTAAAAAAAAAAAAAGAAAATGAATTTCACAATGAAAAACCATCCTGATTTTATGGTTCACCTTTAACACTGTATTCTACCACCTATTAAAAGCATTCAAATACAATTATACTTAACCACCAGAGATGCGATGACCACAACTTGTATTGATAGTTTTTCTTTAAGCAAAGATATTACATTTTGATGTGAAATACTAGGAATTTATAAATTGGAATGTAAGGCACAGGTATCATGAAAGTCTTCCCTTTATATAAGAAAATATATAATTTTTCAGTTAAAAATTAAAATTTTCTTCTCATTTCTCCATTTTCTTCAAATTGCTTGTTTTTTTGTTTGTTTGTTTTTTAAATGGCTACTTCCTTTTCAAAGTTGATACCTGTGGGAACTAAGTTCAGAATTTTCAAGTTTCTCTTCTGTTACTTGGTGCCAATAGAAAAGATCTTCTCAGTTTAGAAAATGATTTTTTAAATGACAGTCTTGCAGCTCATTTTTAAATAGCCTCTTTCCATTTCTAAGGAATTGCTTTGGAGTTCAAACAAAATGAGTCATGGTGGGGGGGAGGATCACAAAGCTTTTTCATGCATTATCCAAAGCAGAAATTTAATTTAATGGCTCTGATACATAAGAGCTCTATGATGCAGCAATTTTAAAGTCTGTTCCTTTTCTTTTATGACAACTAGTTCTGTAGCTATGCAGATGAAATAACAATGAATGGTGAATAATTCTGGTCCACATATACAGCAGAATGGGTGCTGGTGAACTGGACTTACAATATAATTTGGGAATTTTTTAGAGTTCTTCTTTCTCCCTAACTGAGCTTGGAGCAGGGTTAGGCCTCCATAGCCTCTTCCTCACCCTTTACCCTTTTAACTAGACTTGTTTTATGGAAAAATAAATGGTTAGTAAATGTAGAACTTGATGTGGTTCAGATTTTCTTTCCAAATTTAAACTTTTTATCCCTATCATATATCTAGTTGGTTCAAGTTACACAGAATGAATCAGGATACAAAACCCTATTCCAGGTCCTGAGGACCCCATCCTGACTAAACTCTTTCCTTGTCTCCCCTGCCTGGATGTACCCCATTCCAGATCACAGGTTTTTAGACATATGTGTTCAGGACTCAGTCTCCAAAGGACAACTCTCACTTTTAGACTGAGTGGCAGTTCTGTTTTATGGCACATTCATGTCATTTTTGAAATGAACTCGATAGTTCACTATTTTAATTCCTTATTGATATACATATTTTTAAAAAATATGCCACAAATTACCATAAGTAAGAGACTTTTGACTTCTACGGCTGCAGTACACTGGTTAAGAGTTTGGCTCTGGAGCCAGAATGACCACCCACATTCATTCCTCATGTAGTCCCACTTTCTAGCTGTGTGCTCCATAGTCAGAATCAGATATAGTTTTAAGGGAAGTGTTATGCCAGGAAAGCTGGCAATACCAACAAAGGTCAGTGACAGGAATCAGGGAGGATTCACTGTTGGCTCCCTACAGTGTAGGTGCTCCTCTCTCTATGGGTATTGCAGTGTTAGTTCCTTCTCCAATTTTACCTTAAAGAGAGAGAGAGAGAGAGAGAGAAGTATAGAATGGATGACTTAGCAACCATTAATTTTCTTGAGCTTATTGTTGTCACCTACATTTTCCTTGTGTTGAGGCTACTTAATTATAGAAGATTATAAGGCTTTTAAAAGTCATCATATCAGCTGCAGCGTTTTATGTACATGTAGTGATACTCAAAGGCCCATGTGTAAAAATTTGGTCCCTGGCATGGTAATATTAAGAGGTACTATGGACATGTAAGAGGTAGGGTCTCACGGGAGATCCTTAAACCACTGAAAGTATACCCACAAAAGGAATGGTAGGGCACTGCCTATCATTTCTCTTTTGCTGCTCTAACTGTAGCTGCAAACAGTTGGCTCTAGACAGGCTATTGCCATGACATGTCACCACTGGCCACTCCCATCAGAACTGAGTGAGTGCTGACACCTTACATCCAAAGCTAGGTTAAGCAAACCTTTTCTCTTTATAAGTTAATTCCTTCAGGTATTTTATTGCAGTCATATGAAACTGGCTAACACATCAGCCAAAATAAATTAAAATATCAAACATAACCACAGTTGATTTCATCAATTGAGTGTAAAAGAAATTAGGTCTTCTGTGCTTTGAATACCTTATTTTTTTTTTAAATTTAAAAATCAAATTTAAAATTTAAAATTTCTCTCTCTCTCTCTCTCTCTCTCTCTCTCTCTCTCTCTCTCAGTTAGGAAACTGGGAGACTGAAATTTAAAGAAGTAACCTACCATTCTAATTATTTACTATTGTGTAACAAACCACTCCAAACTTAACATATCCATCATTTAGTTTGCTCAGGACTCTGCCATTTCAGAAGTTTTTTGTGGGGACAGTAAACTCTTGCTCCAAGCAATGTTTAATGAAGTGACCCAAAGTAGGGGAGAAATCATGGCTAGGAGCTAGAATCACTGACTCTTCACACGCACACATACACATGGCTGATTTTTCTTTGGCTCCTTAAATTAGGTTCTTGGCTGAAATACTTAATTGACTTCTCCATGGGGCTGTTTGACTTCCTCAGATTATGGCTCCAAGAGTAAGCATTCCAATAAACAAAAAAGGGATGCTTCCAAAGGCTTTGGCCTGGAAACTGGCAGTGTCATTTGTATGGCATTCACAGACCCCACAATCAAAAGGAGACAACAAAGACTCCACCTCTTCCTGACAGAAGTGTTAAAGCATTTAGGGGTCATGATTCAGAACTACTCATTTTGGCATCATATAACTGTAAGCAAAAAAGCTTATTCCCAACCTCTGGAGTCATAATTTCAAAGGTCTGTTTCTTAATCACTTTTCTAAATTACAGTACTTTAAATGCTACTTTTGAATTAAGGGAGAACACTTAAAACAGAATTATAGGCACTCATAAAATTCATACCTCTCAAAATTCACCTTAAGTAGAGTTCAGGCAACACTGAGCTGAGAGTAACTAATATATTAACCCTTCCCTTTCATCCCATAGACCCGCAGTTCAGGCTCAGTGTGTCGCACTGGCACAGCCCTGTGATGGGACTGCAGTGCCGGACCAGAGTCTGCATTAGTGCTTTCTCCACTGTATCTCTGCACAGGTGTACATGGAACACATTACTTGCTTTTTCTACTTTGAATATAAGTAATTTTTATCCAAGTGACATCATTTACCTGAAGTTTTACAATACCCAAAGTACTTTCATCTTTCTGATCTTACCTAGCACATTTATCATGCTAACTGGGACAAGGCAGGACAATGTAGAATGTGACTCTGAAGGCCAATTTAGAAAAATGGAATCACTGGTTTTTTGGCCATACAATACCAAGTCAGAGAAATAGTTATAGAAGATCATGAGTGCATGAGCAACATGGTGATTGGATGTTTAGAAGAAAATTGGAAGCGTGAATGACAACATACTGTGAGTAAGACAGACAGGAGTGTTGTAATGTATATGGTTGCCCCCAAACAGATCTCCTGAATCTTGGAAGACCACACCACTGTTAATTCACAGCCTATCAATTTAGATATAGAGAACTCCTGATTTAATACTATTATTAACCCCTATATTGGTTATTTAGCTTATTAGCTATGCCATACACTGTGTAACCTGAAACAAGAGAAATTTATATTTTCATAAATGTTAGCAGCTAGAATGCAAAATCAAGATGTAGGCAGGCTACTGCCTCCTCCAAAGTCTCTAGGAAATAATTATTCTTTGCCTTTTCTATATTTTGATGATTACCAGGAGTTCTTGGCATTTCTCTCCTCTCCTCCTCAGATGGCATTCATCCCCATGTGTCTCCATGTAAATTTCCATCTTCTTGTAGGAACACCAGTTATTAAATTAGAGGTCATTTTAATCCAATATGATCTCATCTTTACCAATTACATCTGCACAACTGATTTCTCAATAAGGTCACACCCACGGATTCTGGACAGATATAAATTTTGCCACAATTCAGTACAGGATTCTTTCCCTTTTAGAGATGTGGAAAGTGAAGTATGCTTAGCAATTGTCCCTGATAATTCACAGGAGCAATTTGGAAATTAAAACCTGATCTTCTAACTCCAATCCTGTGTGGTTTCCACTGTGCCAGAAAGCACAAAGGAAAGTTTTCTGATGTAATATAATCTCGTAGTCTCCACATGAAGCTTGTAAAACAAAAGGAAGTCTGTGTATTATCTATATTTTCATAAAGGGCAAAAAATGATTTCCTTGAACTTCCTGCCCCTTCTATTTGTTCCTATAGCAACGTATTATGCTCTTCATAAATGTTACTACTTTATTGTACTTTCCCTATTGTTTATCTGTTTCTATTAAAGTGCAGAGAACAACAGGATCAATGGTGACACTAATGAATGAGATAGACAGGGAAACAAACAGTTTTGCTCAGGTCACAGGGGATAGATAAAAAGTTTGACTTGAATCTGTTGTCAGAGGCCATGACTTCCTTTTATAATATCTCCTCAAAGAATCAAGCCTTTTACCCCTTCATCAAAGTTTCTTCCTCCACTAGTATCATCAGGCATAATACCCAGGATCTATGAACTTTTAAAGGGCCAAAAAAATAATTGCAATCTGAAAAAATAATACCAGCTACCCAATAATAAAATATTGCAAGATCAACAGTAACAAGTATTTTAACTCCATAGAAATAAAAATTACAATAGCTAAACTATTACAGTATTTCAACATGCAAACTGGTTTTAATCTGAGGCCCTCATACATTTAAATTGATTTATGGTATCATGAGATTGGGGTCTGCAAGGAAAGAACATTTTCGGCCTAGGAAGATCTTAAAATGTCCCTGACTCTTACATAAAAATCAAACCTTTTTATAAAGATCAAGATAATTGTCAGATTCAGTCTAGCATTTGAGATGGGAGAGTGTAAATGTTTTTCTTCCCCCCTCTCATCACAAGTAAAGTAGCTCCTCCTTATTATGTAACTGTCTTAGCAAAAGTACCACAGCATTTGATGAGGTCATCATGTTCTATTTGTGGTTCACTTAATCCCAGCCTTCCTCCTGGAGATGGATCTAACAGAGAACAGTCTCATGTTGGTGTTTTTCCTGTGAAATTTTTGATCCAATTACCCTTTAATCTTTTGCTACACAGTGTTGTGCAAGCAACTAAGCAGCCAGAGCCCTTGTCTATGGTAATTAGCACAAGAGACAAGAGAAATAAAAATACTTGAAACCAAAGAAAGTAAATCTGAAAAGAAGAAAGCTTTATCATTTCTTGTTTTCCTGTTCTTCATAACATTCTGATAGCTAAAGGAACTCCTAGATTGTAAGAATGCTAGCGATTTTCCAGTCCTCTCTACACTCCCACCCACAAAATGAAAGTCTTGCTATTCTTTTTTTGCCTTGAGCATTTGCATAACATTCAAACTAGAGCTCTGACATCAACGTGGAAGTCACAGTTCCCACACTGAGGAATCTTATGACTCTTGTTGGCAATGAGAATTTGTTCTTTCTAACCACAGGAAAAACCAAGAATAGAAAGTGATCCCATATTTTCCTAACCATTCATCAGCTTTCTGTTATCCTCTGTTCCTTCCTTGTTGGGCTCAACTCTTTAGGCTTCCTTTTCAAACTACACTCTTACTAGCATCGCTCAACACACTCAGCCTTTTTTCTTTCCACTAGGTAAATTCTAAAATCTGAACCTTGCTTCAGTCTTGGTGTTCATCACACTGGTCAAGCAAATATCTTTCCAGAAACTCATTCAAGTTCACTGTTCATCTGCAAAGTATTCATTTGCGACTGGGGAAGTATGACTCCCTGAGAAAAACATCATCACATCACTACCTAGGAATTTTGTTAGACATGCAAATTTGTGGGTCTTCCCCCAACTAAACAGAAGCAGCATCAGGGGCAGAGCCAGGTGCAATCTAATCTTTGAGAATTACTGAATTAAATAATAGCAAAGATATACTTTAGTCTTTATAAGGTTGTCAGGAATGTTACTCTGAATTGCATGTGTGGTTTAAGATAAGCATTACATTTTAGTTGTAGGGTTGCAGGGCTAGCACTTTAGAAGTGGTCTAATATCTCCCAGGCAGTATGTATTTATTTAGAAAGCTTTGACTGAGATCATAGCCCTCCTGACACAACACTTTCTCTAGTCATGGACCACTGTGAATAGAATACGCACACAATTAAACGTGTCCCCCCAAATATACCTCCTTATTTGTGACAGCATAAATATTGATGCACTACTAATTACTAAAGTGTTCAAAATTACTGTGAAGAAAGGAACCACTTCTAACCCCAGGCTTATCTTATTATTCTCAAAGCTGAGCCATTAACTTTCTCTAACTTATGCTTCAGGTGTTGAAAAGCTAATTCACAGCTCTCCAGTAGCCCAGACTTGTGGGGACAGCTTTGTTCTGCTACAGGCAATAATTGCATGACTACTAGCCTAAATTGCCCTGGAGAAGAAAACATAGCTATACTGTGGATTTAAAGCAGTGCCTATACTTGCTTTGCATAGAAAAGAACTTCTCCTACAGATAGTTTTACTCTAATCCACCTAGCACCTTCTTGTTGAGACACGAGAAAAAAGATGCTAAATCTTTCACTAATGTATTTTCTGTTTACACTGGTCAGTGTACTCAACACAAATCATGGATTCAGGCACAGGACCATCAATGGTCCAGGATAAAGCAGATTAGCTTTAGGGGTGTGTGAATAATAATTCAAATTTGTCTAGATATAGTAATTAAAGCTACCTAAATGAGAAAGAATGTTTTGATTTGAGAAACATGGAACTACTGTACAAAAGTTAGAGTTCCTAATCCACCTGCACTTGAAAGTCACCTGGGGAGTTTTTGAAATATTAATGAAGCCAAACTGAAAGAGGTCCCAATGGACAAAGATGCAACAATATGAGTAACAAAATGAATTACACAGTTTTGGGTATAAAATAAAAACTCATGAGTCCATTTGTTTAAATTAAAAATTAAATAAGTGAATGTGAGAGAAGAGATAAATTTTTCTTATGAAATAATTACAAATGATTTATGTAAGTATTCTCACCTGCAGGAGGTGAACCTTAACACCTCCCTCTCTTCCTCTCCACACCCCTTAAGAATTTGATGCCAAAAAACACAGTATGGGAAGATGACACAGCAGGGGCAGAAACTAGCTTGACAATGAAGGAAAGCAATACCTCGGGGAAGCGATCAAGGTCAGCACCCTCAGTGATGGGTCATGTTCATGGCATTTACTTCATGAATGATGAAGACAATTTGTATCTGTGGTATTCTTTCCAAAAACTCATAATTCCAGTCTCACCAGAGGGAAAATATCAGGAAAACCCAAACGCAGCAACTTTCTTCAAAATACCTGGCCAGGACTCTTTTAAGTTGTCAGGATCATTAAGGAACAACCAAGAGACGATTACAGACCTCAGAATATGAGGAACACACAATGACAAAGTGCTGGTACATCAGGGATGGGATTCTGCAACCAAAAATAGACACTAGTGGAAAAGCTAAGGAAATGGAGTGAGAATGGAGTTCAATTCATGGCGAGTTTCTTCCTTGTGATAAATGAATCATAGTAATGTAAGACACTAACAAGAAGTAAACTGGGTGAAAGGCATATGGATTCTTTCTGCACTATCTTTGCAACTTTTCTGTGAATGTGAAAGTATTTTTTAAATTTTGTTAAGCTTATTCAAAAAATATTAATGACCAAAGATACCACAGACAAATTAAGTAAGAATCTCTGGGGTGGAAACTATGCATTGGTGTTTTTTTGAGGACTTCAGGTGATCGTCATGTACAGCAAAACTCAGGAAATGGTGACCTAAGTAGGCTGAATAACTTTCCTTTCCTCGATCTTTCAATGGGCACAATGGTGGTACTGAAATAATGTGCCACTTTTTGTCTTTGCTGATAAAACTTCTCTTCCTGTTTTAGTCAAACTGCTAAATGCTATTAGTGCCTGGCATTTAATTAAAAAGAAAAGTAAAAACAATAAATTTATATAGTGGCTTTTTGAAATTATATTCCATAGTATATCCTGAGGTCCATATATGCTGCATCTATTCTTTTATACCATATTAACAAACTTCTGCAGTAGTAGCCGTTGGGCCCTGACAGAATCATGTGACAAACAGAATGAATGCAATTGAGACAATATTGTAAGACTTTTCTGTCACTGGGAAGTCATGTAGCCATGGCATCTTTTCGATATGTCTATGAAAGTCTCTGTCCAAAAGCATGCACTTTCTCTCCCAGTTCTTATTAATTTTTAAGAAATATTTGTCTCATTTCTTCAGTTTCCACAAATCTTTCTCAAACATGAACATGTTAAGAGAAAAGAAAAATCCTAACTCCCATTAAATCAAGAGAATCAATTTTATTTTTGACTCAAAATAAATTTTAAGACTTGTTAGCATCAGAAAAGCTAGTGTTGAAAAGATTCCATTACTCTATGCTGTTTGAGCATCTCTCTTGGTACACCTTCTGTGGAAACATCTCCTTGGTAGTAGCTAATGTGATTTTTTTCAGATCTAGTACTTTACCTGTAAAAATTCATGAGAAAAGGAAATTAGGACCTGGAATTTGGCCCATGAAGTTGCAAAGTGTTTGTGAGCCTGGCCTGGGAAAGCTAACCAGTTCACTTGAGTATTCCTGTTTTATAGCCTCACAGTCTAGAGGATAACAATCAAAATACTCCATCCCATCCCTGCTGTTCCCTCTGTCTAATTATTATAGTGCATATTTCAGTACAATCAGGAGAAAAGGAGGGACTTTGCAATTTTAAGACTAGTCAGTATAAGAAAGTATGATATTTTTGTTGCAGGTCAATTTTTATTGGCATTACAAGCAAATATAGAAATGAGAGAGAGTTGCCAGGGAGCTATATTATCTGAAGAGTGAAGATCTTGGAACATCATGTACCTTTATCATACTTGGTAGATTCCTCACCTTTTTTAAAGGAGTGTCTAATAATCTTTGAGGGTAGTCAAAAGTATTGTTACCTGGTTTTAAGGAACATTACTATACCGTCTATGCTTTCAGAAATAAGGAATTCAGTTTGTCTGTATATAGTAAACTTGTTTCTCAAATTCACTCCCTATGTTAGACAGTCTTAGAGATTTTGTTCTCTTACCAGGTCATGACACACCAGCTGTACTGCTCAGATTGTTGAGTGTGATGGAAGAGAATGTCTGGTTCAAGATGACCCACTAACTTTTTTCTTCTGGAAATCTGCTATTTGGATCCAGAAATTCTAGTTAGTTTTGTAAGAGATTGAAGTAAGCTGCTTTTCATGCCATTTATAGATCAAAGAATGCTGTCTGCAAAAGGATAAAAAGGTAGATGCTCAGAAAGATACCAAGTAAAGGACGAGCTGGTGGATGTACTCCTGAAGGAAGAGCAAAAGTAGGAGACCCAGAGAGACTGATAGGTTGAGAAAGATTGGAGGCTAACACGGTCTTTTACTGCTTGCTTCTTGCATTTTCTTCCATAAGCTACAATTGTGCGCTATTAAAAATTGTTTATTTCTGTGTTTTAATCTGATTTGTGTGAGTTTTTTACTCAGTAAAATGTTTCTCAAGAGAATAAGTATATATTTAGTAATTAGATACTTTCCTTCCAATACGATAATGTTTACCTCATAATATTTCATAATAGTTTATTCATAAATTAAAATTGCATGTATCTAGAAATTAACAGTTACTGTGTACTTATCACATCATATGTAACTTTATGTGTATGTAGAAGATATGCACATGTGTAAATATTTGTGTGAAGACTATTTTTACAGGGAGTCTCCATTATTTTAAGGAACCCCTTAAAACATTTAACTAGTCATAACACTTTCATACGTTGTACCTGTGGTGAAAAATCAGTAAAACCTCCCTAGTAATGTATTTTTCACAGTGATAACAATCAGGGGCACTATTGCCAGTGAAATGCTACAAGGATTAATAAATTAATCTATGTGCAGAATACAGAAACATTTCCTACATGCAATATACAATGAACATATGAACTCTTAAAATTTCTTTGGATACTTACTATCATTATGATCATGATAACATAAAATAAACATCCAAATATATCATCATTATTATAAGAATGTCGATGTAGTCCCTCGAGAACTTGGTAGAGATACTTTAGCAGACTTAAAAGAGCAAATCCATCTTTCTAAGAACACACAACAAGTTTTATAGTTAGAAAACAGACAGTGCAATATCAAACTAAATACATTAAACTTGGAATGAAGATTTCTTTTTACTTAGAAATGGAATCAGTGGAGAAACATGGAAGTGGAAAATGCTGAAAAGATCTGAGGAAAGTATTGTATAGATGCTGCCTGACAACTTGGCAATAACACATTGACCCTCCTATGATACCAAACTCCTGCTGGACTGTTTCATGTAATGTTATTAAGGAACAGTTAGTTATCCCCTCTACAGAAAGGATAAGTAAAATGTGGGATTATAGATAATTAATATGGTCAGAGATTTCAGAAATATAAATATGAGCTCATGCATATTACCTCATTATTATTCAGGATATAAGTGTGTGAACAAAGAAACAACAATTATATACATGCATCTTAAATTTGTTTTTGTAATTATTAGAGCATTTACAATAGTCAACAAGTGTTATTACTTTGTGTGCTTCCTAGGGAGTTTACAAGCAATTGTAGGTAAACTTTGTAAAACATCAAGGCCATAGGATCTTTGTCACAACTACTTAGCTTTTCATGCTATTGTAGCACAAAAATGGCACTAGATATCAAAAATGAAATGAGTACAGTTGAGCTTCAATAAAATAGAATTTACAAAAACAGGTGTAGGCTGCATTTGACTGTGAGGCATAGTCTGCCAACTCCTGTCTTAGCTTTCATCCACTTTCCCTATGACTTTCACTTCCAGTGAGTACTTAGAAAGTGACTTGCTAGGCATTTCAAAATTGTCAGTTCTGTAATGGCTGATAGAGCATAAAAGTCTACACCACTAGAGAATATATTTAAATAAAATGAAGGCAAGCAATTAGAATGGTCAGTTTTATGGCATGTGTCGGTAGTATCTTAGAGAAGAGATGGAAGAGCTGAGTCAGAAGGTGTCATTACCTGTACTCTATGCATAATGTGTCTTAAGGGAATCTGGGTTGAAAACAAAACCTATGACAAGAGCAGACAGATTGGAGGATATCAACTCAAGGGAAACTCAGTCGATCACTCTAATATACCAAAGGAAATAGTTGGCTCTTACTATACAGGGCAGAGTCTGTAAACTTTGAACACAAAGACTAATATTTTACTTGTGTGTATGAGGCCCCCATTCAGCAGTTGCATTCATAAAATGCTTAAGAAATGTTTATTCAAGGGCATCCAGTCAAGTAGCACTGAGAAATATAATATAACCATAACAAAAGAGAACCCAGGTAGCAGTCACCATTTAACAGTCTGGACATATGTAGATCTCTGACAATAAAGATGATAGTGTGCAAAAAGAATTTAGTCCTAAAATTTCACATCACAAAATTTAGGCAGGATCTTGTGAATTCCTTGCAGGAAGAGTGATGTTTCAATCTTTGCAATGAAGGCTAACTACAGCAATTATTACAGTAAGGAGAAAAACCTGGGCAGAACTCCAGATGTGGTCAACACTGGAAGAGGAAGGGTTACCGGGAATGATTGTCTCCCAAGCATCATATATCTACAATACTAGGTTCCAAATCTGCCTGAGAACAAAAGGGGCTTACTTAAAAGTAGTCCAAGAAATTCAATCAAGAGATATATCAGACGTGGTTAGAGGAAATTTATTATTCCAAAACTTAGCAAGATTGATGACATACTTTTATAAACCAAAGCAGACTATCAAGTATAATGGAGCTTATCAGAGGATGAATATGATACACAAGTAGCAATTGTTGGAGAAGATACATATTAATGTTTTAAAATAGAATGAAATCACTAAGCTCACAGATCTTAGGGTCAGATATTCTTAGGTTCAGATTTTGACTGTCATTTATAAGCTTGATCATGTATTTGCTTTTGCTTAATAAGATAGGTCACATTTTATCCGCAGTTGGCTTCCTCTCAAAATGGTATGATAATAGTATCTATCTCTTAGAACTGGTGTGAAAATTTGGTGAGAAAAATATTTGTGGCACTTTATGTTGTGTTGTACAGCAATTGCTCAATAAAACATATACTTTATTAAGTAGAAAGAGAAAAACTTGTAGGTTTAGGAGTTTAGCATTTCCTACAGTATTATTTGTTAAAGCATATTTAGATTTCTTTGTTAACAAGCCTAAAAGTACCAGGGACATTTTAACATGTTCTTTCAATTTTGCCAAGAGCCTATACTCTTGGGCTTTGAAACTTTTGCTAAAGGTAATTTCCAGGGCAAATTGAGAGCTTACAGCAAATCAGAAACCAATCTATGGGTTTGAGTTGAAGTTAAAAGTCTGCTCCACTATGAGGTAAACTAACAAGTTTTCAACTTGAACAAAAATAAATGAGCTCTGTCAGTATAAAAAGGAAATTCGCTCCCCAAAACTCTTTCAGAATCAGCAAGATTTTTTCTTGGATTTTTCTTGAAGGCAATAAACGAGCCAAGCCTTATGTGATCATCTTTTGCAAAGTACTTCATCAGAATAAATCTCAGAGGTCTGTTAAGGTTTTAATCTGAACCTTTGAAAGAGCAAGACAACACAGCATGTCTCACTGTTCGATGTACCGGTAGGTTCGTCAAACTGCAGCTTTTATGCATTAGCATCATCTGGGGCATGGTGACCTTTCTGCAACCACAAGGGGACCAATTTGGACAGAAAATAGAGGAGAAATCAGCTTGGGAAGGGTGATAGAAGTTTTCCACACTTCCCCAACACATAAATAAACAGTAATATATTTTCTGACACAAATGAGCTTCAGACACTCATGCCAGAGAAAAATGTTCTTTATTTCATCAACTAAGTAACTAATCAGAGAGCACACAATACTAGTAAATGACATATTTCTGGCCACCCACTCCCTATCAGAGTAAATTAAAACCATATCTCAAGTGTTATGATAAAATCTAGTTACAAATGGATTTTCTTTTTTCCATATATTTCTAGATTTAAGAAGATTTGGGCTTTCAACTGAACTGCATTAAAAATTCCAAATACGCCTTCAATCTACCACCTAAAACATCTTCTAACCTTTTAGGGCTTTCAGTGATAACAAATAGCCCACTGTGGCATCCATACTACAGATTTGCCACCAGTTTTCTAAGCTGTCTAGGTAATAAGATTCAATTCAGGCCAAATTTAAATATGCATTTTAATTTCAGAATTAAGATGGAAAAAAGTTCAATAGAAAAGGATGTACGTGTGCATGTATGTGTGTACAAAGGCACATGTATGAGATAGATACAAAGAGAGAGATGATAGATAGATAGATAGATAGATAGATAGATAGATAGATAGATAGCTGTAGATTATAGATAGTAGATAGATAGATAGATGAAGATAGATGATTGGTCAATAGAAGATAGAGATAGATGATTGATAGATGATAGATTGATTGATAGATGACAGATAGATAGATAGATAGATAGATAGATAGATAGATAATTACTGGCTCATGCAATTATGTATTCTGAGAAAGCCCGCAATTTGCTATCTGCAACTTTGAGACAAACAATAACCTGTGGTGTACTTGAAAAGCTGAAAGCCAGACAGAAAATGGTTTAGATCCCATTCTGAGGCTGAAAGGCAAGGACCTGTACCATCCAGGGCAGAAGACTGACGTCGCATCTCAGTTAATCAGAGAGAGGGTAAATTTACGTTCATCCATCTGTTTTTTATCAACCATTTTCTTCCATTTAAACCCTCAACATCTTGGGTAATGTCCACTCCCATCAAGGAGGGTAATATAGTTTACTCAGTGTGTGATTCAAATACTCATCTTTTTCTAAAATATCCTCAACAGACTCACTCAGAAGTAATGGTTAACCAGATATCTGAGCAACTTGTGGCACAATCAAGTTAGCACATACAATTATTTATCACAGAAACTTTCAGTTTCCATATTCACCTATTTATAATGAATGAATGTAACACCCACAAAACCTCTTATGCATTATGACACATAAATAATGCCTTCATTTTGCTGAATCAGTGCAATCATTGTCCAACCGTCACTCAGAAGGAAAATACAAACAACAAAAGGACTTTGCATCTGAATTTTCTCTTGGATTTTCTACATTACAACCAAAAGGAATAATGCCAAAATGTGTGAGTTGTCACTCTGCTTAAATAGACCAACATATCCTACACTGTCAATGACAAAAATTATGAAGAGTCTGGGATTTTACCCTCCTCGAAAGCTAGCAACTTTTTCTAGCTACAGTTTCCTGATGCTGGCACAGGACACAAGAATTTGGTCAGCAATATATATATACATAAATATATATATATATACATAAATATATATATACATAGATATATATATGTACATATATATACTACTATTTACAGTGACAGCAATAGTTTAGTTATCAGCATTTTCTTTTACCAATTCCTTTAGCTCCAAACTTTTCCAGTTGATACAGAGAGGTCGACATGACATGGCGATGCATAATGCATTGCTACAGAAGAGGAGCAGTGAGTCTTCAACTGCAACATCTCTAAGGAGCACTGCACACACATGTCCTCTGATCCAGGAAAGATGCAGCTATCTTTAAGCTTATAAGAAAGTCTTGCATTTGCTCTGAGGGAGATAGTACAGTGCATCTCTCTTTTGAGGATTTTCACTGTAGAATACCTTTGAAAAAGAATCCAAAGTCAATCAGTGCCTTTGACAATACTATGGACATAGTTGCAACAGATGTACAGTAATGTCTAGGAACAATCTCAGTCAAAATTCTGGCAGATAATTTTTTGATAGAAATTGAAAAATTGATTATGAAGTTTAGTAGATGGAAGTGATCAAGAGTAGCCCAAAACTTTTTGGAAACAAAAAATCTGTACTTACTTCATTTTGAAATATCAATACTGTACTCACTGTATGACGATATGCTATTTATATGAAAATAATCATGATAGTATAAATGGTATGCATAAAAATAATTTATTTTCAAAAATAATGAGCAGAATGGCCTCTTTTTTGAACCATTTTAACCATCTTTGAATGAATACATCTGTGACATTAAGAAGATTCACCTTGCTATGTAACTCTCACTGCCATCTACCTCCATAACTCTTTATAACTTTGAAAATTAGAACTCTGTTCATATAATAAATCTTTATTCCTTTTTCCTCCCAGTGACTGGAAACCATGATTCTATTTTGTGCCTCTATGAATTTAACTCTTCCATGTACCTGATAAAAGTGGAATTATACAGTTATATGTCCTATGTTGAATGGCTTATTTCTCTTAGCATAACCATGTTGTAATGTGCATCAGAATTCCCTTTCTTTTAAAAGCTGAGTAACATCCCACTGGATGGATTATCCATTCAGCTGTGGGTGGATGCTTGGGTTGCTTCTTTTTGGCTGTTGTGTATAACGCCTACATAGCATGAGCATACAAATATCTGTTCAAATATTTAACTTCAGTTCTTTTGGAGAACAGAGTTAGAAGTAGAACTGGTGGATCATATGTTGATTCTCTTTATAATTTTTGATAAAATACAGCACAATTTTCTAATAACCACATCATTTTACATTGCCATCCTGGGTAAGATTGGCAAATTGTAACTTGTTCGCCTCATAGATAGTATTTGTTACTTTTTTTTTTCTTTTGCATTAGTCATCCTAATGGTCTCAGGCCTAGGTTACTATTCTTTTTCTGGTTGTTCAAAGTATAAAGTTCTGTTTTGTCTAGAGAATTTTTTCCTTGCTAATATAAGCACTTACAACTACTCTAAGTATGCTTTGTTGTATCCTATAAGTTTTGATATGCTGAATATTTATTTTCATTTGTTTCAATATATTTTTAAAATTTTCCTTGTGACTATTTTAATTCGTTGTTGGTTAAAAGAAGGTTGCTTAATTTTCATATTTTTTGTGTATTTTGCAGTTTTTGTTCAAGTATTGATTTCTACTTCCATTGTTTTATGAACAGAAAAAATACTTTGCATGATTTCAATCTTCTTGGATTTATTAAAGTATTTTACATCTATTAAAGCTTTGTCTCTACTGAAGAATGTTCTATATGCACTTGAAAAAAATATGTGTTCTGCTAATTCATGCATGACTGTTCTCTATATGTCTCTTTGAATTTGTTGATATGTCGAATTATTTAAGTCCTCTGTTTCATTATTTATCTTCTATCTGGTTGACTGGTCCATTATTTCTTTTCTTGCAGAATTTCCTTTCTTGAAGTGTCTTAATTTCTCATTAATTTTTCCATAATGGCTGTCTTGATATAGAGATAGAGAATTACAAATTGACACGTGTGGTCATTTCTTTCTCTTCACTTTAATCACATCATTTCACTGTCTCCTGGTTTGTAAGGTTTCTCCTGAAAACTCCACTGATATCCTCACTAAGGATCGCTTTTCTGTAATGAGTCAGTATTTTTTTCTTGTTGCTTTCAAGAGTCTCTTTTTGTTGTTGGCTATTAAAGTTTGATTATGAAGTTTGAGCAAGGAGTCTGTAAAGTTATCCATATTTGGAGTTTGTTGAGCTTCTCATATGTTTTTTTCTTATCTCTCCTCCAATTTGAGAAGCTTTTGGCCATTATTTCTCCAAATAATCTCTCTTCCCTTTTCTATTTTTATGTCCCTTAAGATCTTTCTTTTTTTTTTCTTCTTTTTTATTACTGATTTTATAATTTCAAATGACCTATCTTCAAGTTCACTGACTTCCCCCACTTTTTCCTGCTGTAATGTGCTGTTGAACTTCTCTAGTAATATTTTGAATTCAGTTGCATTTTTCAGTTTCATAATTTCTATTTGTTTTTTTTAAAGTATTTAATATCACTTTGATAATATCACTTCTTTGTAATTTTCCTGCTTTCTCACAGCTCTGTTTTCTGTTAGCTTTTTGAATATATTTAAGATAGTTTATTTTTAAAACTTTGTCTACAAGATCAAAAATCCATGTATCTTTACGATCACTCTCTGCAGAAGTAACTTATTTCTTTGAAAGAGTGGTATTTTTGTTTCTTTGTCTATTTTGTGACATTCTGTTAAAAAACAGATATTTGTAAATCCACTTGCTTCAGACTGGCTTAGTGCAGGGGAAGACTTTCCCTAAAGAACTGGGGGTGGGAACTTAGTGGTTTTTCTGGTCTTTTTTGGGTGTCTCTTCCCTGAGCATGTACATGTTTATCACCTTGCCCCTAGATCCAGAATACAGTACATCACTGTTTTTAAATGTTTTCATTTCCATAAAAATCTCTCTCTAGCTTCTCCCTGGGGCCTTACATGTTCTGTTGTATAACCCTGTTGATAATCTCTTCCATCAAGGCATTCAGAAATCTGAAGTTCTGCTGCAGTTTTCACAAGCCATGATGCATATCAATGTTTCTGTCTTTTTTAACTTGAGAGCCGAACTATTCTGTGGTTCTCATCTGGAACAAAGCAACACAGAAACCAGACCCTTGGCCAGTCCATCAATTTTGCAGAAAATTGCAAATCAAAAATTAATTTTATTCTTCTCTTTTGAGTGAGGGAATTGACAATTGGACAGTTTTCTGCTATCATGTTGTACCAGCATAAGACTGATCACAATGCACATGAAAACTTGTGCAACATTAATAGTCATCAGGTAAATGGAAATTAAGTCCACAATGAGAACTACACACACAACATAAAGGCAAAAGTGAAAAAAAAATGGTAAGTTCAGGTTTCAGCATTTGTGGGAAGGAATTAATGATTCTATACATTGTTCATAGGAATATTTGATGCTACAATTTCTTTGCAAAGTATTTTTTTATGAAACACACTTACTATATGACTGAAAAGTCACTATTTAAAGAATTCACGCTTCTGAAAAAGACATATGTTCACACAGAATCTTGTCCATTAATGTTTAAAGCAATTCTATTCGGAATATCTAAAAATCTAGAAACCAACCAAATGTCCATATTCTGGTAAATATATAAGAAGGAATTAATTAATGATAAATACAGCAACACAAATAAGTCTCAAAGACATTTTGCCAAGGCAAATTAGACACTTACCTACAAAAAAGTGAGATTCTAATCCATAACAACATAAAGCAGATCACTGATTGATCATGGCCAAAGTAGATGAGCATAACTATATAAAGGCATATGGGAGCGCTTAGGAAAGATGGAACTTTTGTATACATTGTCAACACACTGAATTATACTTTTAAATAAGTGTATTTCATTGTGCTTAAGCTACACTTTTATTAATTCTGCTAATAAAGTACAGATGAAAATTATCCATTTGATATTTCTAAAGGAATATTAGCTTTTTATTACTGGTCTCATCTTCTAAAACAGGTTTTATTTGTACTCCATTCACAATTCCACCTTCAACATCTGGCTCACATTTGTTGTGTGCTAGAGAGGAATACTGGAACAACTCTTCCCTGCATTCCTGGGAGCAGGCCACTGGCCAGTGGAAGCTTACCAAGTGGAAAGATGTGGAGCAGAGCAACGATTCCATGAACACTCACGTCTTAAGGCTACAACAAAAACCTGAGCTTTTTACTATGCTTCTCGTATTAAACTGTTCTGAATATTTTCATTCTCTTTTCTTTCCATTTCAACAGTAAAATTTTCTATTAACCTATTATCTTGTTTGCTGATCCTTTTTTCTGGGAATTTTAATCTGATATCAAAACCCATATTCTATAACTCTCATTTTATTCTTTTAAAGCAAATTCTAATTCTCCAATGAAATTGTCCTGTTAAACACTTTCTTAAACACATTAGAATTACTTCAGAGTTCATGCCTGCTCATTCTAAAAATTAGTTCATTCATATGCCTGTTTCTAATATGAACATATACAAATTACCCAAAAAAGGCAATGGTTTATCAGTGGGCTGTGGCCAAGGATGAGTAGAAGGAAAGAATTATAAAGAGACTTGAAGTAACATTTTAAGAAGCAGAAAATATCTTGCATTTTGATAGCGTTGGTGCTTATGCAGTTGTACTTATTTTCCTGTTTGTCATGTATGATCACTTAATCTTTCATTATTAATCTAATCTCTGTTATTGTGTATGAAATACAGATAAGCTGTTCATGAACCTTCCATGTGCCAGGCTTTTTGCTGGGTCTCTGAAGCAATGAATCCTTTTTACTCTGCAAAATTCTTCAGGTTTATAAATTTTCTCACACACAGAATGCTATGCTCTCTGCCTCTGGGTATTCACATCATATACTTTTTTAAAAAGTTAATTTAAGTGCCTCAACCTTGGTGAATTCTTTGTGTGTTTGGAATTAGCTCAATGTGCACTCTCTTATTAATTTATGTGTTCCTCTAATGGTGTTGGTATAATCTGATGTGCATTATTAATAATATATCTCAGCTGACTAGACATCACACTTTTTAAGTAAATGGATTTTGTCTTACTAAACCCTTATTTAGTCATATATGTGCTCCACTGAAGTGACAGAAAAGACAGAAAAATGTCTGCATAATAGTAAATAGGTGTTTATTAAATGATCACACAATTTGTCATTGTAATGTTTATAAAACCACGGTCTATGTTTTAATATTTTCTACTAATAATTTTCTAGGCTCTCTACTTTCATCTAATTATTGAGTTTCTATCAGCTATAATCCTGCCATACCTAATTCCAGCTTGTTTTTTCTCTGATATTCTATCCTCATGAACTAGATAATCAAACTTATTAAGGATTTATGTATTAAGAAAAAGTAATTAAGCTCTTAGGGATGATATAATGACTTTTCATACATTAATACACGACTTGAAAATTTGGATTTTAAATCTAATTGCCTAGAAGGACTATTTTGTCAACATCTACATTTGGGAGCTGTATGTTGAAGCACTGATAATAGTTTCCAAAAATCTGACTTCCCTAACAATAGGGTATTGCATTGCTAGAAAAAACTCAGTCCTTTTATAGAAAATGGCCATTCAAACACTGAATATGTGTCCTTTCTGACAAATGAATTCTGGTGTTCAGGACTCAGAACCAGACAGCTGTCACAGCACCACTGAGGATTCCTCTAAATTGCGGCAGATGGTGCTACTTATTTGGCCATCTAATGCTATTCTAAAGTATCAGTTGGCCAACAGCTTGGTGGAGGTATGAAAATAGAAGATTTATTCAGAGCCAGAGGATACAAGCACAAATGTTTTGGGACACAGAGAGTTTAAACTGATATGAAAAGATTGTATCCAACAAACTGCCAGGCCAGATCCATTAGAGGGTGCGGTTATAAAATCCCATCTATCGGATGAAAGCATTCATGGAAAACACAACTTCTTTGGCCAGCTGTGCACTAATCTCTTCCATGCCCTCTCCCCATGGATACATGCACATAGCCACAGGCATATGCACACATGCACACCCACAACAAATGTATTCCTACACATATAGTTGGTAGTCAGTCAGCAATTTAAATTTAACACCACTTAGGAACCAGCTGGGTCACCTGTGGCTGGTCTGTGGAAATATGCACAGCATGTGCTGATAGTCTACATCAGAAATAAGAGACTTTCTCAACTTATCTTTAAGGTAGCAGCTGCAATCCTATGTAGCTTTCATCAGTATGCAGCAATCTAGACTTTCTGGATCACAGTGACATTTAGTATATTGGCCAGGACACTGGCCATTTTCATAGCAGCCATGGATCATTCTTCACACAATTAAACTTACTTAACTGTCAGCTTACCACAGCCCAGAATAAGTTTTTTAAAAGTTCTTAACTGTAATATATATTATTATTTACATATGCTTTTTAATACTAAGAGAGTTAAGAAATTCCTATTATGTGTAGAGAAAACTTCTTACTTGCAAGCAATGAATTAACTTATTCATTGAACATGAATTTAAATTAGTGTACTACACATCTCAAAAAAGAGGTTACTCAAAAAGTGAAAATTACAGAGGAAACTTGGAGCTTATTTCCAGGTATCTATCTTGAAAACCAGCATATATATGTGGTACATGAATTGGAAATAGCAACACAGAAATAATAATGATATCCTTCAACAAACCTAACTAAGTAAGTGAAACCACTTCGTATGGCTTATTAATGTGAGAGTGCCATGAAGAAAAAGCCTTTAAAACAGAAAAATATCTATCTGTGGAGTGGAAGAAGGCCCCAAACTGACCAAGATCAAAGAAACTAGAAATTAGAACATAAATCAGTAAACTTTTATGAATTCATGGGTAGACAAAAGCTATTTAAAGAAAACCAAGGAAGAAAACTAAGGATATGAATCAAACAGAATAGATGTAGAGTATCCACAATCACATCATGCAGAGACTGAGGAGTAATAACAAAGTAGAAACAGACTTAGACAGTGTGAATATTTTTCTTCTTATGGAAGACAATTTTAGCAAGGCTGGAGCTACCAAATTATCTTTACAAAGGTTCTAAGTCCTCAACATGCTTCTGAGAAAAATTGGAGGCAAACGTACTTTCTGTAGCTTTAAGAAACAGCAGAAAGAGCAGTATTCTGAGTTTTCCACATTTACAAAGCAGTCCCAGGTCTGATAGCCATTGCCTCATCTGATTCTCTTTTTTCCAGCTGAACTGTTTGTCTCCACTTGAGATTAATGGCTCAAATTGTCTAAATTCAATTTTTTTCATGAAAAGTCTATTGCTCATTTACTTCCTGGCTTGTTTGACAACCATTCATCACTTCTCCTTTGCTTCCATCATATTTGTCCAACTCACACAGAATTAGGCTTGATGCCAAATTTTCTATTCAGTTTCTGGTTTTCATGTATATTTCAAACACTTAAGCTATACTTCGGTTATTTTCCATTCCACATTATTTGAGAGAAGTGCTGCAGATGCAGAAATACCAATGGTAAAATTACAGTGTACTTAAAATTAATAAACTAGATTTTGTTTATTAAGAGTTAGTGTGATGGTTAGTATCCATTACTATCTAAAAGACATTCTCTGTTTTAAACCATTTGCAGACATTAATTTAACCTTATAGCAATGGTATCAGTAACATCATTTTACTCATGAGGAAATTTAAAAAGAAGTTAAATAATATATCTACTAATATACTTACTACTACTAAAAAATAAGCAGAGTTAGATTAGAAAACTAAGCACTTTAGGGTTAGCGCTCACTGTACTGACCATTGTATCTTATGATATCTTCTTTTTTTTTTGAAATTAACGCTAGTTAATATAGTGCATATTGTTATCTTACTGTGGTTGTTCAGGTTACAAGATCTAGGCAGAAAAATAACCCATGCTTATAGCAGCACAATTTGTGATAGTTAAATCTTGATATCTTCTTGAGAACTGAAAAAAAATTAAAGAAAACCATTATGGTACTATTAGAAAACACGTAATTACCACAGCAAATTATAATTCTTAAAACATCAATGGATTTTTGGTATAATTGTATTTTTGTATGCTCATTAAGATATTAGATTCTAGGGAGGCTGAGTAACCTAGACTGGCGAGTATGTAGTTACTCTTATCTGGACTGAACAGAAAGAAAGAATCTCTAGCGACAAGTAAAATCTCAGAAAACTTTGAAGATGCTGAAGGAATTGAAGTAGTTGTATGTTTTTAAAGTATCTCCTTTACCTCCACTACTATTCAAAGTTTTGAGGTGCAAGTAAAACACTGCATTGAGCTCAAGAAAACCAGGATATGGGGTAGAATTTAGTGACCTTAAACTAATTAGTCATTAACTAAAATTGTAACTCATTACATAAAGATTTTGATGCAATTCTAATTCCTTTAGAAGAGGAACAATTTTCAAAATAGAGCAGGTTGTAAGGGTAACTAGGTATAAGCAAATATGCACTTTACAAGATGATTGTCCCCTGAATAAGAAAATTCATTTTTTCATGTAAAGAGATACCTCAAACAAGTCTTTCTGTGTGTCCTGGAATTATTCTGAGAAGCTATCCCATGAAGAAAAAGTTTTCTAGGATTGATACTAGAAAATATTTTAAAATCAAGAACAAATTTGACATGAATAAGAAGTTCCAAACTGATATTAGATGATATTTTGAAAATCGTATGAATGTTTTCATGGTTTTGACTAGCTCTCTGAGGAAAGATCAACAGCAACATAGGTTAAAGAATGACTGAATAGCAATGCTAAGAAGGAAAGCTCTAGAAAAATATAGTGCTATATTTACCCAAAGGTCTGTGCTTGTATTTCAGTAATAAAATAATAAAATCTAGAGCTATTCATTTGCAAGAGGTGGTTCTAAACACCTAAGGACCACCCTCATTTCGTCTCAGAAAAAAAAATGTTCTTATTAAGAGCAACATTTAGTCTCCCTCTCTCAGGAACAGAAGTTCTTATATAAGGCCTGAAATCTACAACTTTGAAGTTTCTGGCCCATAATGTGAAAACTTTCTTTTCCATATGCAGGTGACATCTGCCCCCATTATATTCCCTTAAGGGACAGAAGAATATGAGTGCCAAGACTGTTGTGTAAGTCAATAATTCTCCTATCTCTGAAACAATAATATCCACAATTTAAAAAGTTATTAAAAACTGATCGGTTATATTACACATAAAAATATTTCAAGGTTGAATTAACTACTAGTGTGTTTGTGTATGTTTACGATTCCTAGAACAAATACTTCCAAGATTTGTTTGTGCAAGATGCTAAAGAGTTTTGCACAAGGACTGCATAATTAAATCAGCTTGAGAAATACAGCATGTCACATCTTTCTCTAGGATACATAGAAATTAGATTCTGCAAACTCCTATAATAAAGAAAGATATTTAATCTTGATTTAGTGCTCCCTAATCAGTCATGCCATTGTGAAATGACCTCAGAGCATCTTCTTATCTTCTAAATGTGTCAGAAGAGTACCCTGAAGTTAATGCCATATTCATGGTTGCATTTTCTGTCTAAATGTTCTGGGAAAGTTCCTAGTTAGTGTTATCTTTTCTCCTATTATCTTTCCTGTCTTAGAAGAACTCACTCCACTGGCATTCTAAAAAGTAACCAGCTATTCACAAAAAGCCATGATATTCAAACTGACAGCATATTAAACTCACTCAAACAACTTTAAAAATACCAGTTCCTGTGTCCCAAACCACACTAATTAAAAGAGAACCTCTGAGGAAGAGACTAGGTGATTCTAACCTTTAGCCAGGTTTAAGAATCCCTGACACAGAGCAGTGGAGCTCAGACATTAATGAATGCAGGCATCGCCCACATCCAGATGTAGAGATCTACTGTAGATCTTGAATGAGACAGTTATTCTTTGTATCTGATGCAACATCTCAGTGACCTTAGTGATACAGATTGAATCTACCATTATGTTTGTTGTATATTAGTTCCCCAAGAAACCCATCTTCCTGCATTCAAAGGGAGATACTCTCCCAACTCTATTTGCATATACAAGGAATTTTAAACTACTTTAAAATTCTGACAGGAACATTTTGAGTCACGTTGGTAAACTGTGGATGAGGACAGGTAGTATATTCTACAGCAGCTGAATGGAGTGGCAAAAAGGAAAGCACACATACTCTAGCCAGAGCTCTTCCTGACAACTCAAAAATTTGGCTCCTCAAGGTAAAATACAGGAAAGTTAGACATGCAAAAGTATAAATTTATTTAAAAAAAAACTTGGCCAAGCTTCTATGTTTGGTAATGGCTGAATAGAACCCATCAGAACCAGTTCCTTATTTAAAAGCTATAAACTCTGGACAGAATATGGAAAAAAAAAAACTACCAAAAGCAGTGAAGAGAAGACAAAATGCCTAGACATTGGTCAGCATCATCACTTGCATGAAGAAAGTTTCCCATTTTCTAATAACTTCTATCCAAAATAATTCCACAGTGGGCATGTAAAATGGCTAAAACTAGAGACAGATCCTAAGATACTGAGAAACCAGACAGATTATGAGCTTTATAAAAACTAAAAAGTAAAACCAGAAACCCTGGAAAGAAGACAGTAGCAGAGGAAGAGTCCTAAATTCTGTGAACAAGTCCACTCAAGACTCTGGTCTTCTCCTGAACCACAGGTTCAAGAAGCAGCTTTCAAGAATTGTAATAAGGTAAAAAGTAACTAACAAATTTAAAAAATGACCTATGAGTTAAGAACTTTAAATTTGAGTTCCCTTTGTAAGAATGTCAACATCCAAAATCTGCATAACACATGATTTATAATAGCCAGTCTGTGATTCAAAGTTACATATTATATTATAACTAGAAATATGTGATACATTTTCTAGGGAAAAAAGTAAACAGAGTCCACTCTCGATTATTTGATCATTTTTTTCATGCCTAAATCTTATAACCTGAACAACTACTAAGATAACAATATGCAATATATTAAATAGTGTTAATTCCCTATTTTTTTGAAATTCAGTATCATTTCTATCCTTTTTTCTGTTTTGCTTTTTAAAGTAAAATTTAAAAAATAAAAGAAATTATGAAAATGATATTCCAGATATTGGAATTACCAGACAAGGGCTCATAAGCAACTATTTAAAATAAGCTCAATAAAGTAAGGTATACTTGTAGTATCTGAAAAAACAGGAAATCTCAGCAAAGAAACACAAACATGAAAGAACAAAATGGAGTCTATAAAAATAAAATAGAAGTCTCATGTCTAATATTTAAAATTTTGTATACTAGAGAGCAGAATGGAAATTACCCAAGAAAGAGTTTGTAGACTCAAATATACACCAATAGAAATCCAGTGTGAATTAATGCAAGAGGAAAAACAGTTTAAACTATAGCACCTCAAGAGTTCATGGGATGAGAGCAAAAATATAAAGTACGTGTTATTAGAGTCTTGGAGAAGAAAAAATTATTTGAAGACTAAGATCCAAAATGTTCCTAAATTTGATGAAAAACCTTAAATTTGCAAAGACTTCAGGAAAGTCCAAACAGAATAAACCCCAATAAATACCTCCAAGTGTAATATCTGAACTGACAAAATTAATACAAAGAGAACATCATGAAAGTAACCCCAGAAAAATGACACCTTACATAGAGGGAAACAAATATTCAACTAAACACTGGCTTTTCTACAGAAACAATCAACTACGTGCAGAAGGTAGTCCAAGAACAGATGTGGAAAGAGAAAACAGCAGAACTGAAAGATGGAGAGTAAGGAAAGGAAAGGGAAAGGGGAAATTCAATAGACCCATGGAAGAGAAATGAAAGAAAATATTAAATAAGCAAGATTATATGACTGCTATGGTTTATACATTATGTCAACTTGAGAAGTCTAGAAGTTTAATTAAGTAAGGCAGCAGCTCTATATCTTGGGGTGTAGAGCACAGTTACCTGGCCATTGTGTCAATTTGAGAAGGTCAAAAGTTTAGCTGAGAGACTCAGCAGGGAGCCAGGGATCTTACTTTGTAAACATCCTCATCCTGTGCAAAGGAAGGCAAGGATGTTTGTGGATGCTACACCCACCCTGGGAGGGGGGTGTCCTGTGTACTATATAAAGGAGGAAAAGAGACTTGCTCGGCCCCCCCTTTTACTCTGGCTGCTTTTGCTTGGTTGTTGCCTTGAAGTGTTGTTCCTGTGCCATGCCACCCTGCCTTCGAGCCAACTAATTGTGGACTGAAGCCTCCAAAAACTGTAAGCTAAATAAACCTTTCCTTCCCTAATTTTGGGTGTCAGGTGTTTTGTCTCAGCAACGAGTAAAAAGTAACCAAGACAATGACTCAGTCAAATACTAGACAAAGATAGAATATAGGAAAGACTACAAATCTGGAACAAATTAAGAAGGGCATATCAATTATAGAGTCAAGTTTGACTTTAAATTTACACAGTTATCTCTCCCATAACACAGCATAATGTGACATGTCATGTCTTCGCCTCTACTCTCCCTCACCAGACATACCAGCACTTTCATCTGTCTAGTGAGGGATGTGCATGTTTAAAATCACATACTATGTGACAGATATTTACACATAAGGATGTTTATCAGTAATTTTTTATATATATTTTAAAAATAATATTAGTGTCCTAATTATTACATTGAAAGTGTAAAAAATAAAACATAGTAACCACTAAAATCATGTACATCAAAGATGTTTCCAAAATTTATATGAAATGCTTATTATAAATAATGTTTAAAAATGTTTTCCATTAACATTATTAAAATTATTGTTAAATGAGAAAAAAACTGGACATAAAATGCCAAAATATTCACACTGTCTCTTGGTTGTGGAATTATTATTTTACTTCACTTTGATTCCTTCTACTTTATGGAAAATTGTAAATTTTACATAAAGAACAAGTATATTTTACAATTTAAGGAGGAGGAGGAGAGAGGAAAAAAGGAAGAAGAGGAATTTAGAGAAAAATGAACATGGCTACTGGAAAAACTAAGACTGTGTAAAGCTATGAATTGCACCTGAAATAATGAGTCATAGAGGGGAAGAGAGATAGAGTCAAAAATCCACAATATACAGTCACTAATCCAAGAGTCAGAATACTTACAAGTTAGGAAAATAAAAAAAATTGACAATAACACACCCAGAAATAAAAGCAGATAACAGTCAGATAGGCAGAGGTATCAACGATGAACAAAATAGGATATGTGACCAAATATTGGAGTAGAAAATCAGAAATCAGGAAAGAGTAGAAGGACTGAGGATGAGGGCACTTTGAGGGTGGGCTCCTAGGCCAACAAGCCTCGCAGAAACTTGGTGGTGGAGCAGAAACAACTCTGAAAATGTGGGCAACTTGGGATCCACAGAAGAAGGGAAGCAAATCAACCAACCCAGCAAGAAATAAGTAAAGATGGAGCATCGATTTCTGTAATCTCTTATGTAACTGATATTTGTGAAGAAAGAGGAAAGGTGCAGGATGGGAAGGTAGGGGAGTCAGAGGAAGAAGAGGTGGAAGAGGAGGAAGAGGAGGAAGATTTAAAAGAACAGAGAACAGAGAAGAGAGGGAGAGATGGTTTGCTAAAGTTTCCCCAAATTGCTAGAATTGTTAAAGGATAAGCCAGCAAAGAAATACAGAAACCAGGGCTCTGGAATTCCACCGATAATCTACAAGGGAGGTTATTCAGAAGCAGGTGATCTTTCATTTGAGAAAAACTATGTTAAACCTGTATTAAGAACTATTAGTTCTTGTTAGAGAACTGCCTTAAAGATCATTAAGTGATCTCCATAATCACTGTTTATTTTGAAGTCATATTTTGATCAGTCAATGTTGTATCTGTTTGCATAATTTTCTATTTAATTCATTTTTATGTTTTCCTTATATTTGCTGTATTTTAAAAAATATTTGTATTCTTTCCAATTTTTGAATAAAAAGTATTAAAACCAACTTCAAAAAAAGAAAAATTATGTTAAGCCTGAGATTACATGTATTTAAAATAGATAGTAAACACAATGCTTATACCATGTAAGCTCCATTTTCAGAAGAACAATCTATATTCTATTTCCACAATGAAAATATATACAAGCAAATATTGTATTTTTCACAGTACTTCCCTTATTTAAAATACTTTTATTCATTTTCCTGCTAACATTCCATCTGAGAATTGTCAGGTGTTAGAACTTGCTGACAACATCATTTTGATGTATTACAACTGTCAGCTATAGGTTTATCCTTTGGAAGACTCGCAATTACACAATTTGAAATTTATAATCTATTATTCACCCATAACTAATGCAAAGCAAATGAAGGCTCTATGGATTTCCCCATGTCTGCAAAGCTTTTAACAAATACAGAGATTCCCTGACACCAGCACTGTGCTTGTGAAATATCTGCCAGTGTTAATAAGAGAATAAAGTTCTAGGACAGTTTCTTTCCATTTGAACTTTATCTCAATCAAATGTATTATTATTATATTCAGTTCATTTAAAATTAACCACATCTACTGGTCTAGTGTTCCCAAAATTGACCTAACACGTCTGCAGAGATAATAAGATTAAGGTGAATGAAGTGATGAATAGTGTAACAAGGCCTAATTATATACCATACTCCCATTCACCTTAATTTGAGAAAGAGCAAAAACTGGATGGAATTCAAAAGGCAGCAGATTGAAAATGGATAAAAAGTCTTTTTTATGTGGTGCATAATCAGCTTTCAGAATTCACTGCTGCAGGATATTTCTCAGGCTAAAATTTAGTAAAGTTTCAAGATAGGGATAAGAATGGCATCTGTGGATACACTAGCTGGAAGTGAATTTATGGAAGCTATCAATCCTCATGCTGGTAGCCATAAAATCATCACCAGCTGGTGCTGGGATGGAAACCCTCCCCGTGGTATCCCACTGCACAATTGGCCAGATGCATGATGTGCTGTTGTTGTTGTACAAAGACAAAAGAACCCAGAAAGCCTTAGGCATTAGCTTTTGCTAAAAGGAAGATTTTGCACGTGATGGAAACTTTCAAGCAGGCCATGGGCTGTGTTCCTGTGTCTCACAGTAACCTCCTTGATCTGTCTCCTGATCAAATGTTATTTCCTCTATTATGATAAAACACAATGATTCTTCCTTTCTACAGAGTTTATTCAATGTTATCACTGAATGAGTGTGCCTTTCATTGATTAGAAATGCAAGTAATCTCTGCTGTAAATAACCAGACTGCCTTTCACTTAAAAGATGGCAGGTCGCAAATGTCCTCCTATTAAAGTGATAACAATGGCCATGGCAGAGATTTGGGGCTGTTTATTAATGGACAACATGGCAGGTCTATTTGTTGGCATGGCCCCTGACACCCTGAGTCCTTTAATTCCATCTGACAGATTCGGGCCATGCTCCAGAACTCACAAAAGAGGTAAGGGAAAGTATTGATCCTCCTGTTATTGTTGGTGATCCTACTGCTATTGTTGGTGATTTATTGTTACACCCTTTAGCAAATTCAAACACACACATACAAACACCCACCACTAAGGTCACAGCTGTTAGATGGCACAGTAATGAGTGATTATTTTCTTATCTCTGTTAAGCTCTATAAGTAACTTCTCTTGTGGTTTCATGACAGACCTGCAGATTTAAACCAAATAAATAATACTTTTCATGTTAAGGTCAAAAGGTTCTTAAACATGGTAATAAATATCTGCTTAAAATAGACTCTCATACATATTGAAAGCTTGCAAAGCGCTGAAATTTGTAAAGCTATAAACTGATTTTGTAATCATTTACAATCTAAAACAAATTAATAGTGATGCTGAAAGGGTAATGCACAAAATGTAGCTATAAAATCGTGAGATACTTCCCTTTCCTTAGCATCATATCATCATGGAGATTTGTGCCTTTTAAGTGCTGTTGCTTTTGGACCCTCTGCTGAGTTCTATATGCTGTTAGCATACAAAATATTTTTGAATTTTTATCACTTTCACCAAATTTATGCTTACATTGTTTTATATAGTATTTAAAACATTCTTGATCTTCATAATATGATTATCAGTAATTTATGTCTTTGCATTATAGTCTGCTCTGAATTGCTTTACTCAAGTATCACAGACAGCATGGCCCAAACAACAAAAGTTTCTTTCCTCACAGTTCTGGGGTGAAGAGTGTGGAAGAGCTGAGCAGCAGGATTGGCTTCTGATAAGGTCTGGCTTCTGACGGGCCGGTGGTGTCTTCTCGTCATACTCACGTGGCCTTTTCTCTGTCTGTGTGCATGTGATAAGATGTATGTTTTATGAAGATATTAATCTTATCGGAGGATTACACCATCATTCCTATTAGCGCATTTAATCTCAATCAGTCCCTTAAAGGCTGTATCTTCTAATATAGTCACACTGAGCATTGAGACTTTAACATGTAATTTTGGGAAAACACAATTTAGTCCCTAATCACAGTTTTATTTGTTCAGTTTAACCCTGCCTATCTAAAAGTATCAAATTTCCTGTTGAGGTGAATGACATAATATGCAATAAATGCCAATTCTTTATAAATTAAAAAAAAATCCACAGCATTCAAAGGAAATCCCAAAACAAGGCATTTTTAGGAATGATTTTAAAATGAAGCATTTGCCAGAATAAATAACCTACCAAGATGATTGTATAATTATGGACAAAGAATGACTTAAGAATTAAAATTTTCCATTTCTTAAAAAAAATCTGTATCATATCACTGATTAATCATTCTACACGGACCAACCATGTTGGTGCCCTTTTGGAAAAGCTGATGAAACTGCAGTTTCAAACAGTCTTTCTGTCACTATCAACTACAGACTTCACCGGCAATACTAAACATGGCATCTTGAGAGCTTGAAAGAAGAAATAAGGCAGGTAAATTCTGAAAAGAAGTTGTTAGGAAAAAGGGAATAACACAGTGCATATCTTCTGTTCTGATGATATGAGCTCAGTGAGGACATTTGATAGAAAGACCATCATCCTTCTGTCCCAAGGAATCAGGGAATGAACTAGCAAGCAAAGACGTCAGAGAATAGGAAAGAATCTTGGAAAGGAGAGATTGAAAGCAAAAAAACCTCCAGATAGTATATAAAGTCTTTTCTAGTCTTAAAAACTGATCCTAGGACTGTGTATCCATGAGGGAAATTATTAACGATCAACATAACATAAAGTAACTGAATGGAGAAGAGAGTCTATTCAAAGACCAGTGGAAGCTTGCAGTCTGAATCCAACCAAGTCACCGCCTGCAAAAACAATCACATCAACATTGCCCTCAATAACTAAATGGTATCTCGAATCTACACAAAATAACATTTATAATTTGCAAGATGCCACCCAAATTATGTTACATGTTTAAAAAAATCAGCCAGATTGAAAAGAATAGAAAATCAATGCTGTAGAACTTTGAGACAATCAGTAGTGGGCATAATCAAGCACTGAAAAACCAGCTGATAAAAATACATGCAATGAGATGAAGGAAAACACACTTGCGATAAATGAAAGCGACATAGCAACAAAGAAATCAATACATAAAAAGGATCTAGATCTATGTTTAAGAATAAGAAAACACAATTACTCAAAATTCAAATTTTACTAGTTAGGTTTAATATAATTGAGATGACAGAGGGCATATTTGACAAATTTGAAATACGGTGAACTCGATCAACAGAAATAATCTAATCTGAAGAAAATAGAAAATGAATTAAAAATAAAATAAAATAAAAATAAGCAAATACACAGATACCTGATTGGATAATAAGATTTAACATATACTCCCAGAATAAAAGGATAATGAAGGGAACCAAAAGATATCTAAAGTAATAGCTTAAAAGTTACAAATTTGGTGAAATACAGGTGCAAGAAGCCCAGCAAATCTCAAGCAAAACAAACACAAAAAGTACTGTCAAAGTGTATTTGTCAGATGGGCACTCTCTGATAACTACTCTGATGATAAAAATACACAGTGCATTGCTATTGTTTTTCTCTTATTATTTTGTTGTGAAATTTTGTTTTATTTTTCATGAAATAAAAATGATAAGAAAAAATCTTAAGATTTGGAAGACATACAAATGTTTATAGAAAAAAGTGGTTAAAATTACCATCAGAAACTGTAGAGGACAAACAAAGTAAAAAATATCCTTACTTTTTCAGATAAAAAAGACAAATTCAGAATACCATATACAGCAAAAAATACTTATAACAATGAAAAATAAATACAACATATAAAAAGAACTAGGAGAATTAATCACCAGTATATCTATAGTGGGAAGAATTTTTAAAGGAAATTTTTCCTGCTGAGAGTATATTAAAGTATGGGGAAAATAATATATTTTTGTAACAAGTATATATATGCTTTTTCAGCAATTTCACACACACACACACACACACACACACACACACTCTTTCACAGGTGCCCAGAAGCATATAGACAAGAATAATTACTGCAGCATGGTTAATAAAAAATATCAATAGAAATCTTTACATTATTCATTACAAGAATATTATATGACATAGAATATTAAAAGGTAAACATTTTTGATCAACACAGATGCATCTTATAAATATGATGTTGCTGGGTGTGGTGGCACATGCCTGTAATCCTAGCACTTGGGAGGCTAAAGTAGCAGGATCACTGTAAGTTTGAGGCCAGCTTGGGCTACAAATCGAATTCAAGGCCAGTCAGAACTGCACAGTGAAACCCTGTCTCAAAAAGACAAAAAACAAAAAATAAACAAACAAACAAACAAAAAGCGCTCACTTTGGCAGCACGTATACTAAAAAAAGAACAATGTTAAGCAAAAAATAAGTTTCATTTATGTAAAAAATAAAATTATATCTAGCAAATCGTATAATGTGTATTTCATAAGTGTCCCTATAGCTACAACAAATCATCAAAAAATGCATGAAATTTTAATAACATGTTAAATTTATTATGATGGTTTTTATTGGAAGGAGTTTGGTGTAGTCAGGTAAGGATGGGTGTAAAAGGGAAAAACAGTCAGGAGGCTACTACACCAGTTCAAGCCAAATACCACTCTGGGACTCCAAAATTAAGGGGCTGAGATATGAATCACGCTGAAAAAAATAATCAGTGTTTCATCCTAATCTATTAGCTAGGAATCTCGTAGTTAATCACTAACTGTGCTTATTATGTGAGGCATCTCAATCTAAGATTAACTTCCCTCATTGTAAGACAAAGGAACCACATGTCTTCCTACCTTGTTCCAAAGCTACATACCAGCATACACCTATCGTGAGCTTTCATCACTAAACAGAATACAAAGATATTTACACCACGTTCACAAAAAACCACAATGAGAAAAGATATTGATACAACAGATTTGACAGAAGCTTAACTTTGGACTAAAAATAATGATCACGCAAATTTAACAACAAATATTTTCTAGAATTCTTCTTTTTCAAATATGCAACACTGAGAAATAAGACTTCTTTAATATCTTCTGTAAACTCAATATCTGGGCACATGTATCCCTTTAGCGTTTCATTTTAACTAGCACACTTTGTATCTGAAAAATTGCTTGTCTTGATGTGAGTCCCTAGCAATGATTCTCTGCGCATATTTCAGTGTGATGCCTGTCATCCAGGGATTTCACAATGTTTCGGTTGTGTCAACACAGTAACTTGCATATATACTTGGCAAACTTTTCATACAAGGCACTCAAAATTCTTTACACATTATTGTACAAGTTTTCTTCCTTAGAAATATGAATCATGGAAGGAAGTGCTTCAGAATTTACTGGAGACAAAATAAAAAGAGTAAGTGGAAAATTTTCTTCATCTCATTTTTTTCTTCATAAAAAAGAATTAAGATAGTTAATTATTCAGATTTCCCACTTGCCTTTGAATAAATTGATTTTCCAGAAGGAACAAAAAAAGAAGTTAGAAACACAAACTCTGTATATGCAATTGGAGGACCAAAATAAACTTGAAAAGTAAGAGCTTATTCACATCATGGCCCATTGTGAGTCAAAATTGAATAAACTGATAATAATTTTAAAGGAATATTTACTATTAAGAAAAATTCTTTTGAAAGTGATAGAACACACTCAAAATACAAACACTTAAAACACACCCCACAGCAGTAATTCAATAAATTTAAACCAAGGGTGAAGAGAGGTTAGTACCCAAATCAACAAAATTAGATGTATAAAAACAAGCAGGTAGTTGAGGTCTACTAAAAAGTAGTCAAAAGTAAAATCTCAATAGGATAGATATAGATTGACACATATAAAGAAAAAATGTACTTGGAGGGAAAAACTTGAAAAATTTCTTTTAAAATGTATGCAGGGTTATAAAATTTTGAAAAAATGAGCACTAAGAAACATCTAAAACAGAAAAAGAAATTTGAAGTTTTTCTATTTGTAGTCCTAGAAAAAATGAATAGAAAAATTAAGAATAAAGTAATAGAATAATATATATGTATGTTTTTCATATGTTATTTTTTGGATGCACTTGGGATGGAATCCAAACCTTTGCACACATTAGGTAAACGCTCTACCACTGAGTTTCCCTGCTAGTGCAGGTTGATTGATTGATTGATTGATTGATTGATTTTGATGTTTATTTCAGTTTTTTATTTTTACACACTTGCAGTATATAATGATTGCATTCCTTGTGGAGAGTTGGTATATGTAAATAACATACTGCCATTGTTTTTTTTTCTTTTAATCTCATATCCCTCCCTTCTTCTACCCCCTCCTTCATGTCTTGATCTCCTTCCCATTTGACAAAAGTCTATCTCCCTACTTCCCATTATCTATCCTTTATTTTGCTCTTTATTTATATTTTGGCACATATATTTAAACTGATGTATCTGAACTATCTCATTTAACATTATGGACTCCAGGTACAACCATTCTCCTACAAATGATTCAACTGTATCCTACTTTACAGGAGAGTAAAATATCATTGTGTATAAATACCACATTTTCTTTATCTAATTATCTGTTGCTGGACATGTAGGCCACTTTCAAGATTTAGCTATTATGAATTGTGCTGCCATAAACGTGGGTATACATGTGTCAATGTAAAATATCTTTAACTCTTTTAGGAGAATACCTAGAAGGAGAATAGCTGAGTCAAATAGAATTTCTAGTTTGAGGTTTTTGAAGAATCTCCATACTGATTTCGATACTGGTTGTACCATTTTACATTCCCATACCCATACATTCTACAAACAATGTAGAGAACTTTCTCTTTTCACACAGTATCGCTAGCATTTGTTATTACTTGCTTTCTTGATAATAGCCATGAGCCTTCAAATCATGACAAGCAAGATTAAACTAAGAAAAAAGGAAAGGAATAAGGGAAATGAAATAGACAACACAATAAAATGCAAAATATTAGGGGAAAAATCATAAAATTTACCAAAGAAAATAAATACCCTAGACAGAAGTTGTCTTGGTTACTTTTCGCTTGTTGCCAAGACAAAATACCTGACGCCCAAAGTTAGGGAAGGAAAGGTTTATTCTTACAGTTTCTTGGGAGTTTCAGTCCATTAGTTGGCTCCAAGTCAGCATGGCGGGGCAGGGCTGCCTTTCAAGGCAACCGCCAGCAACAAGGCGTGTTGGCGAGAGAGAGAGAGAGAGAGAGAGAGAGAGAGAGAGAGAGAGAGAGAGAGAGGCAGAAGAGCAAGCAAACAAGAGGAAGACCCGCCTTCCCTTACATTGTATGTTGGCTCCACCCCTGGGCGGGTACAGCAAACCGAACACAAGCAAGCGCCAGACTTAGCCCCATCAAAAGTATGTGAGGACTTGGGGGGACATAGCATACCCCATACAGAAGTTAAAAAACTTACTGTGCTAAATACCTGTTTAGGATATCTCAGCTCCAAATTCACTCTTCATTGTTTGCTGTGCAAAAACCTAAATAGGCCCTTTTAAGTATTTCCTTTGCCAGCAGGATTTATGCTAATCTTTGTCCAGTAAAAGATATGGGAGTGCAACAGCAGAAAGTAGAGATTCTTCTTCCTGCTTCATTGTACTTTCTCATGAGGCTTCTGCAGTACATGCCCAGCTACAAACACAAACACAGTTTGCTTCCCCAGAAAATGTCTTTTGCAGCAATTCCAGTGCCTCTGAATCTCAGCTTCCACAAAGCAGTGTGGTCAACTCCTACAACAGCAAGCATCTATGTCGCTTCACCAGAACCCAGTTTCTCAAATGGGCAGCTATCTGTAGTAACCAGGGGCCAATAAAAGTTCCTTCCACCCTCTCTTCTGTAGTGATCTTTCCAGGGCCCACCCCTGTCTGACTGCAGAAGAAGCTGTGCAAAATTAGGTAACAATCCACATGACCAACCTAATTCTGACATCAAATGCAGAATTTGAGAACCCAAAGACCATCCTCACTTCTTCCATCAATTGGAGGTTCAGAGGTTGCCAAAACCAAGGTTAGTTTTATAATTCACCAGAATGATTCACAGAACTCATTGAAAGCTATTGTATCCATGGCTGTGCATTCCTCTAGACTGAATGTGCCTTCAAAATTCATATGAGGTGCAACTGAAAGTTATAATGAATGTTTAAATTAAAAAATGTTTAGAGTAAAAGACACGCTGCCAATAACCTCTCTCAAAATATTCTCCCTTACTTGAAACACACTTATCTCATCACTCATCTTACTTTCCAAGGCCATTCTGAAAGTGCTATTTCATGCTGTCTAGTAGCATTTTTATGGGTGCCTCAATGTCCTGAATCAAAAGTGCTTAACTTTTAATGGTTATTTTCAGTTTGCAGAAGAGCCAAAAGTTGCAAGGTGATGGATTCAGTAAAAAATGTTTAAAAAGGCACACCATAATGTTTTTATTTGACAAAAATTGCCATAACTGCTTGATCAATGAGGTGTGATCAAAATATGCATTGAATGATTAAATTTTTAAAATTATTATAGTGAAAACCACGTTGTCATTAATCTCCCTCAGCCTACTCAAAGTACTGCCCCTTACTTTGAATGTACTTATTCCATCATTCTTGGCAATGCGCCTTTTACTATAATAAGTTACTTTTAAAAATTTAAACATTCATCATATTTTCCTTTTATTTTGATAATATATAATTTATTAGATTTCAGAAATAAAAGTTATAATTTGCATTGCTGTACAATCAAAAGTGCACTTAGTTAGCTGATGGAGTATAGGAAATCATATAAGAAATACAGACAATAAATTTATTTATTATTCATTCATTTGTCTGTTTTTATTAAGTTTGATGGTGCAATTTAGGTGTAAATAATGATCATATTCATAATAGGGAATTTGTACCTGTATATGATAATTTTAATTCCTCTTTTTCTTTCCTCGACCTCCTCCCCTCCCTTCAGCACCTCTTACCCTCCTTATTTACAAAGCATGTTTCCATTTTATCCTTCTTTTCTCATTCGCTTTCTTTTCTCTTCCTTTTGTTCCTCCTCCCCTCTCCTTTGTTCCCCTTTCTTTTGAACCACTTCTTCCTATTTCACAATACCTGCTATACACTTTGGTCCTTATTTACACTTTCGATTTCTCACACCAGAGAAACAATGCAATATTTATACATGTCTGACCAATTTATTTCACTTAAGAGTATGGTCTCAGAGTGAATCCATTTGCCTATAAATGTCTCAAATTTATCCTTTTTATAGCAAAGTAGTACTCTGTTGTAAAACAAATCTTTTTTAGCCATTCCTCTGTTGATGGGCATTTGGGTTGTTTCCAAGATTTAACTATTACAAATCATTCTGCTATAAAAATGGGTATGCAATTCTGTGGTATGATGTTTTTAATTCTTTGAGGAAGATACTGAGAAGGGGAATAGCTGGGTCAAATGTGACCTCTAATCCTGGTTTTTTGAGGAAACTCCACACTGATTTCCACAGTGATTTCACCAGTCTACACTCCCAACAACAGTGTAGAAAGGTTCCTTTTTCCTCACACTCCCTCCAATATTTATTATTGGTTAAGTTCTTGATAATAGCCATTCTGTCTGGAGTGAGATGGAATCTCAGCATTGTTTTAATTTGCATCTCTCAAATGACCAGTGATGTCACCATATTTTTCAATTAATCCTCATATGCAAAAATTCTAGTCCTCATCATGATATGAGATAAATCTTTCAGTAGGTGATAAGTCTTGATGATGGATCCTTAACAAATGAGATTAGTGCCTTTATAACACAGACTCCAGAGATCCCTCACCCCTCCCACATTCTGAGGACATGGAGAAGAGTTTTTCATGGACTAGGAAGCGGACCTTCACCAGACACTGAATCTGCTAGCACCTTGATCTTGAATCTCTTAGCCTCTAGAACTGTGAATAATAAATTTGTGTTGTTTGTAAGTCACCAACCTATGGCATTCTGTAATAGCTGCTTGCACAGACTAAAACATGTTCTGTAGCAGAAAATAAATCAATAAGTAAATTAATTAAGTAATTAAAACAAAATCAGCCCATGGAAGAGATGAATGGAGCAGGGTTCAGGTCCAGTTCCCAATGCATTTTCCAGCTGACTTCTCAAGAGGTGTAATCCTGTATTAACTTCTCACAGCAATGCTGTGTGACAATATGCTGTAAGTGTCTGTAACCAAGAAAGTTTACTCCAGCATTGGTGTCCAGAGATTTTATTGGGGCTTGTCCATATAGACATAGTGGTTGACTACCTGTGTGGCTGACCTAGGCTTCTAGCACCTCCAGGGATTAAGTTAATACAACATAGCTCAAAGTCCCCACCACAAATCACATTACTAGACTATCAAATGTAGTAAACGAAGGTTTGTCAGTCAGGGTATTCTCAGACAATAAATCCCAAGATTCAAAAGCAAAAGCCAGACCACTCCATGGTGAGGTTAAATCTTTGCTATATGGAAAATGGTTTCATACTACAGAGCCCTGATGTGACTCCATGAACCATTTTTCCCTGCACCTCAAAATGCACATTTTGACCAAGTTCCCTTGAATCTCCACGAAAACTTCTCTGTCATTCAGTGAGCCATTAGTATGTCCTTCTAGGAGGAAAAACCACTTCTGGATGATTGCCTAAGCCTAGAATCAGTAAGTAGAGCAGTAACTACTGCTGCTGTTTCTAATTCCTATATTTCTTACATCTCTCTATTTCTCACTATCTAACTTAGTGGTGGTAAACCTATGTATTTATTGGCCACTTGTATTTCTTAATCTGAGAAGTGTCTATTTATTTCAGATGACCATTTTTTAATTGGATTCTTAAATTGGGGGTGTCTTTTTTTTTTTTTACTTCTTTATGTATTCTATGTATTAGTTCTTCTTGGAGTAGCTAGCAAAATATTTTTTCCATGCTACAAGTTATATCTTCACTCTGTTGGTGGTTTACTTTGCTGTGCACAAGCTTTTGATGTAATCCCATTTGCTGATTCTTGGTATAATTTCTTGTGCAGCTATTCTTTGCCTATACCTACGTCTTCCAGAAGATTAACTATTTCTGTACTAATGTTTTGATCTTTGATTCATTTTGATTTTAGTTTAGTGTATGATGAGAGATATATGACTAGTTCAAACCACTGGCATGTGGGTAGCCAGTTTTCCCAGCACCAAGTGCTAAAGAGGTTATCTGTCCTCCAGCGAAGGAACTTCACCTCTTCATCAAAGATAAGGTACTTGAGTATGCTGGAGTTGTTTCTATATCTTCTATTGTATTCTATTGATCCATAAGTCTGTTTTATTCCCCCAATACTGTGGTTGTTTTTTTGTTGTTGCTGTTGTTGTTTGTTTTTTTGTTTTTTTGTTTGCTTGCTTGTTTATTTGTTTTTATCATGGTGGCTTTGTACTATCGCAATCTGGGATTGTGATGCCCCCTGTCTTGCTCTTGTTACCCAGAGTTGGTTTTGCTATTCTTCTGGTTCCATATGAATTTTAAGATTGATTTCTCCAGTTTTGTAATGTTATTGCTATTTTAACTGGTATTGCATTCAAACTATACAACAACTTTGAAAGCATGACTATTTTGACTATTGGTCATATCCAATAACAGGGAATATATTTTCATTATCTGATATTCTCTTCAATCTCCTTTTTCAGAATACTGTGGTTTTCATTACAGAAGTCTTTCACTTCCTTGGTTAGATTACTTTCCAAGAATTTCATTTTTCTTGATGCTATTGTGAAGAGTATATTGTTTCCCTGATTTTCCTCTTGATGAGTTTGTTATTGGTGTATAAGAATACTATTAACTTTTGCATGTTGACTTTGTACCATGCTACACTACCAAACTTGGATATTAAGCCTAGGAGTCTTTTGGTGTGGTTTCTGGGGTCTTTCATGTAAAGGATCATGTCTTCAGCAAATACTGATAATTTATGTTTTTCCTTTTCTATTCATATTCCTTTTATTTCTTTCTCTTGTCTAATTGCTCTGTCTAATAATTCCAGAACTATACTGAACAGGAGTGGTGCTAACGGGATCCTTGTTTTGACACCGATTTTACAGCAAAAGTTTTCAGTTTTTGACCATTTAGAACAATGTTGGCTGTTGGTTTATCATAGGTGGTTTTTACCAGATTGTTGGACTTCATCAAATGCTCTTTCTGCATCTATTAAGATGATCGTGTGGTTTTTCTTCTTGATTCTGTTAAAGTTGTGTATTATATTTATTGATTCACTTATGTTATACCATCCCTGCTTTCCTGGGACTAAACCTACTTGGCCATGGTGTGTTATTTTTTTGATAATTTGATGTATCATCTTATTGAGGATTTTGCATCTATATTGAATAAAGAGGTTGGCCTGTAGTTCTTTTTTTGTTTGTTTCTTTTTGGTTGGATCTTTCTCTGGTTTTGGAATCAAAGTAATGCTAACTTCCAGGAATGACTTTGGGAGTACTGCTTTTGATGTCATTAAAGAGTTTAAGGAGTACTGGCATTAGATCTTCTCTAAAGTTCTTGTAGAATTTGGCAGTGATTCTGTGGGGACTTGGGCTTTTCTTTGTGGTAATTTTTTTTATTACTTCTTCAATTTCACTCACTGATTTTGGTTTACAAAGAATATTTCAGCTCTGGTAGTTCATATATATCTAGGAATTTATTCATTTCCTCTGAGTTTTCCATTTTATTAGACTACAGTTTCTCAAAGTGCTCAGCAATCATCTGAATTTCAACAGAATCTGTTGGGATTTCACCATTTTCACTTCTAATTGTTTGGATTTAAGTCTTTTCCTTCCTTCTTTTGGTAAGATTGGCTATGTGTTTGTACATTTTGTTTACTCTTTCAAAGAACCAACTCTGATTCATAGATTCTTTGTAATTGTTTTGCTCTCAATTTCATCACTTTCTGCCTTGATCTTAATAATTTCCTTTCTTGTATTGCCTTTTGATTTGGATTGCATTGCATTGTTTTTCTATAACTTTGAGACACATCTTATTTATTTGAACTTATTCTGCTTTTCTGATGTGTTAGCTCACTTTCCTCAAAGCACTGCTTTCATTGTATCACATAGGTTCTGGTATATCATACTTGAATTTCATTTGATAGTGGAAGCTGTCTAATTTCTTCTTTAATTTTGTTTGTGATCCATTGATTATTCAAAAGGGTATTATTTAATTTCCTTGTGTTTGCATAGTTTCTGAGATGTCTTTCGCCACCAATTTCTAGTTTTAGTGCAGTATGGTCCAGTAATATGCACGAGATAATTTTGATTCCTTTGTATTAATTTAAGCAAACTTTATTGGCTAATATATGATCTATTTTGGAGAAAATAAAATGTGCTACTGTGAAGAATATGTATTCTGTTGTTGGATAGGGTATTCTGTGGATATCCATTAAATGCATTTATTCAAAGATTTTGTTCAATTTTGATGTATTGATTTTTTATATAGGTGATCTGTCCATTTGAAACAGTGGGATATTGATGTCCCCAATTCCAATTATTTTGGGGTTTATCTGATTTTTCATGTTCATTGGTGTTTGTTTTATGATGCTGGGTGTGCCAGTATTTGGTGCATATGTTTGTAGTTGTGAACTCTTCCTGCTGAGTTGTTCCCTTAACCAATATGTAGTGACTTTCTTTGTCCATTCTGATTAGTCTTGGCTTGAAATCCACTTCCTCTAAAATTAGGAAATTCCTGCTTTTATCTGAGTGCCTGTTGCATGCTATACTGTTCTCCGGTCTTGGATTTTTAATCTGTATCTTTTGAAGTAAATGTGTATCTTGTGTACTACATATTGATGGATTTTCTTTTTGATCCATTCTGCCAATCCCCCATTCTTTTGATTGGGGAACTGAGTCCATTCATATTGAGAGTTGTTATTGAGAGGTTTTGACTTCTTTTGCCCTTGCATTACTTTCCTATTGCTGATTTTCTCATTTTCCCCCCTTTTACGTAGCTGCTCATCCTGCCAGAAGTATTCACTCTTTTTGACCTACTGACTTTGTTGGCTTCATTGTCTCTTTCTAGGATATGTTTGAGAATTTCATCTAATGCTGGTTTGGTGGCCATAAATTTCTTGAGGTGCTCTTTGTCATGGAAATATCAAGATTTACTTTAAGGTTATGGTAATAATATAGTATGCTATTGGGGTAAAGATAGAAAAAAAAGATCGGTGGAACAGAATTGAGAGTTAGAAGTAGATTAATACATTTCTGGAAAATAAATCTTTGAAAAAAGTGGGAAGTTTTCACTTTTATAGAGAAAATCACCGTTTCAACACTTAGTGCTTGAATATCTCATTATAAATATAAAGATGAATCCCAAACATACCTCGAACCATATGCAAATATTAACTAAAAATGAACAATTAGTTAAAGGTAACATCTAATTATATGAAAATTCAACCAGGCATGGTGGTGCACTCATGTCATCCCCGAGTTCAGAAAACAAGGCAGAAGGATTGCTGCAAATTTGAAGCCAGCCTGGACTACATAGCAATACTCTGACTCAAATAAATAAATAAATAAATGAGAGAATTCTAGGAAAAAAAAGGACAAAAATCAACCAGACCTTAAACTAGGGCAAATATTTCTTCAACACCATATATATATATATTTAATTAAAAACTGAACTTCATTAAACTGTAAAATGTCTACTTTTAAAAGGCATTGTGAAGAGAACAAAAAGAGATAAGCCAAAGAAAGACTTTACTAGCATGTATATACAATTTGTATTCAAAATATATGAAGAAATCTCAAAAACTAAAAAGTAGAAACTGACAAATGAAAATAGACAGGGTATTGAACAGACACTTCAAAAAAGATATACAAGTAGCAAATACATACATGATAAATTGGAACTTTCATCTGAAAACATACCTGATATATATAGATAGATAGACATATATGGAAAACTTTTAAATGATTATTATCTTTGTGAAAGGAATAACAATGGGAGTGGGGGTAGTACTGCAAAGGAATGCAAGTTTCATCTGTATCTGTTTAAATCATATGTATGTACGTATGTATGTTTAGCTATTGATATAAATTTTAAGTCTAACTAATGTTAATTACTTGAAAAGCCCTGACATTTCTCTTTATAGTTTATTTTTCTTAATACAACACTGTGCAAAATGTTGCTAATAAGATTTGGTATAAGCTTCCTTTAAGTCCTCACTGGCATTAATATTGTTGTCAGTGGTAGATAAATTCCACCCTTGAAAAATTGCTGAATTCTAGACAGCTTACCCCATAACTGTCCTGAGCTGCTGTGTCTTCATCTCAGGCTATTCCATGAGTTGTTTTGAGTATTCAGTGCAGTAAGAAGTAAGTGAAAGATGTGGCACTTACAAGTCAATAATATACAGTTACTTTGGTAATGCTTAATGTACTCAACTTTTCACAAAGAAAAGAAGTAGACTCAAATATGAGTTATTTTTAAATGATCATTCAATACATTCATTTGCCTGGTATTTACTTTTGCCAATGATTTTCACAGCTTGGGACATGATGAACAATAGCAATTGCTGCAAATATTGCCAAGGATATATTGACTTAAATGATATTTTTTTTCAAATAATGTGCTTTTCTACCTATTTAGGAAAGGTAACCATGTGAAACAAAAAGTGCTTCTTTAAAAATGAAAATGTTCAAAACAAAACAAAACAAAGTTTCTTTTATGGGTCCATTCCTTTGATCTTGCTTCCTAAAACCATCAACTAAACTTTGTTTCTTATGGCTGCTTACTGAAATAAACTAGCAGATGCCCTCTCCACCTCCACAAGTGGTAAGATTGTTTCTTATCTGGAACCCTCCTTATCAGTGTCATGGTGAACATCTGACATAGATTATCATTTTCTACAGACTGAGGAAAAAATGGTCAACAGTCACAACTAAAAAGTTTGAAGGTTTAGAAACTCTTTTAAAGCTACAGGCAATCATGTTTTGACTTGTTCCTAAAACAGAACATAGCAGCAACCCCACACTTCCTTTCCTATATTTTGGCAAAAATAGAAGAAACAAAATGTCCTGCACTTAAATGTTGTATGGAAAGCTGGAATGTAAATAGAAGAAGTGTAAGAGTTTTTGTAGTTTTCAAACTCTAGGAGATAAGTAATATCTTTGTAATACGAAGATAGCCATTTTCATTATCACAGGGGCTCGACAGCCAGCTTCCCACGCAGCTTATCAAGCTGAATGCCACTAATACTGCTGGAATACTGATTTTGTTCATGCTTTTGTTATATCTGAAGGGATGGTTTTATGTACCCAGTTCAGTAAATGCATTGACAAACCGATGGGTCTCCAGAGCAGCTATTGATAAAAACAGGCAAGTCTGATAAACTGCTTCTCTGCTTTTTGTTTCTGTACTCACTTTTTACTGTGATAGGAATCATCTTCATTCACACGTCCTTCCCCACAATGCTGCCACCTTTCTCCTCCCTCTACAACATGACTTTGGTTTCAGTTTGATCTCCATGATAACTTGACGAATCTTAGCCCTGCTCAGGAGTGATCCCTAACATACCAATTCTAAAGATGGAAGAGGAACGGAAATCACAACCGGTATTTGAGGATTTAATCATTACCAACTGCTTTTATGCACAGTATCCTATTGCATTCCCTTTGCAACTACGAATTAAGAAAAATTTTCTCCTCTAACAGATAAAGAAATTGATGGATATAGGAGTTTAGTCACTTGTTTAAAACCACATAGTATGTTTCTCTGTCTTCTGTTTGTTTTCTTGTTTTCATTTTTTTCTGTTAATTTTCAATTGACAAATACTACTTGTATATATTTATGGGCTACCATCTGATGTTTTGATATGTGCATACATCATGAAATGATTAAATCAAGCTAATTAACATATTCATCACTTCACATACTTATCATTGTTTTTCTGTGATGCATGCTTAAAGTAGGGATGCCAGGGCTACCACAGAAAGCCGGAATTTCCATAGTGACAATTGAGCTCTGTTGTCCCACACACTCTTCCACACTTCCTTGGTTTTGTCGAATCTAATATTTTCTTTGTGTTTCTTTCTGAATATTAGGCTCCATTTCTCCTTTCATTATGAGTTGGGCTATAAAACAATTTTAGCAAACCAGAGGTTGTGTTTACAGGCTTGTTGAAAGAACAAATGAAAGGCTGAATTTATGAATATACATGCATAGTAAACACTTCGTGCATTTGTATGCTTTTTTATTTTATTTATATTTGCATTGGATAGTAACCTCAGGACATGCTTTGCACTAGGCTACATCACTAGCCTATTTTATTTTATTTTATTTTATTTTATTTTATTTTATTTTATTTTATTTTTATACTTAGACAGGGTCTCACTAAATTGCTCAGACTGGGCTCAGACTTGTGAGCCTCTTGCCTCACCCTCCCAGAGTACTGGGATTATAGGTGTGCATCATCACACTTGGTTTTTGTGCTTCTTCTTAAGGATGTTATTATGGTTGATACATTGTGTCAACTTGAAAAGTTCAGAAGTTTAACCGAGAGATTCAGCAGGGAGCCAGGATCCTTACTTTTTAAATATCCTCATCCTGTGCAAGAGGAGGCCACAGAGATTTCGTGAGTGCTACACCTGCTCAGCAGCCTGGCAGGTGGCCTGTGTACAATATAAGGGAAGAGAAGAGGCTTGTTCCCCACTTTTTGCTCTGGCTCTTGCCTTGTAGTGTTGCCCCAGGGCCATGCCTTGGAGCTAGCTGATCATGAACTGAAACCTCCACAAACAGTGAGCTAAATAAAGCACTCCTTCCTTTATTTTTGGGTGTCGGGTGTTTTGTCCCAGCAACAAGAGAAAAGTAACCAAGACAGATGTCTAAGAATAAGTCACTCTTACTCTCATTCAGTAATTAATTTGTGTTCTGAAGAAGTTATTACAAGAGTTTATGCAATCATCTGAGTAACAGTTATCTGATAATAGAAAATACTCCAAATAAAACATAAGTACTTTATCTGGTAAAATCTTTTTTCCCTCAGGCTTACCAAAATCATAGTTCAAAGTGAGAAAGCGTTTGAAATTCTTATTTATTTTTACTACAGAAGTCACACAGAATATAAATCATGAGAATGCACAGACATGCATGCATCTTCACCTATCCTGTGTACTTTCCCATTTTGCCTCTGGAAATTGTTTCTGTCAATATTTTGATTTAGATCCCACCAAAAGGGGAGAAAGAGGAAGATTTAATCAGAAGATTGTCAAATGCATGCATATGCCTAAGAATTAGTGAATACAAATCTATTTGAAGACTGATAGATAAAATTCTTAGGAGTTACATTTCTTACAGAAATTATTAATTAGTTTTTCTAGAAATTATTTATTCAAAGGAATTCCAGATACAACTTTAACTTTTACATTTTTAGAAATTGTCCATTCAATGAGTGTATGCATACCTGATATGAAATATATCTATATGTCTGTATCTATCTGATTATAGCATTTTATGGCCTATCTTTATCAGAATATATAGAAAGGTTTTTTAAAAGATAAAGAAGGAAACATTGAATTGTAGAATGTCGTTATGTGCAACAGAGATATGTACTATTCACTAAATGTACTGTTTACAACAGAGAAATGTACTATTGACTAAAACTCAGAATTCTTCCAGGTTATATATAGGCATTTAGATTTACTTGAGATGTGTCATTTGCATACTAATTTTGCAGAACAATGAGAATCAATTAGCCACTTACCTTACATAAGTTTCTTTTTGTGGTTAATAATATTTTTAGTAATTGTTAGCATCTACTATTAAATGCTATGCCTTTGAGCTGTTCATGACTTAAAGGTTCTCACAGCCTTGTTGCAGACCACTTTATCACCTCATCCTCCTCCATTTCACATCCAAACACTAAGCTCCAACCAAAGCAAACACCAGCTATTCCTTTCATAAAATGATTTTCAGTTTATATTGTCTATTTTCTTATGCATATATTTGCTTGGTAAGTCTTTCTATAACTGTATGTATTTTTGCCCCACAAGATTCTAAAAAAGCAAAGATTGGATCTTGTGTTTTTCGATCCTTCTCTCAAAAATCAAGCTACCTTTTGAGCTAACATGTTTATTTGAAGTTATAGCAACTACTCTCAAATAAGTAAAAGTTCCATATATTTTTAATATGTAAATAAACAGTTAGCATGAATTATTATTCACTTGATTAGAAACTAACAAAATTGGTAGTTAATTTTTGATATCTGTTTTAAACAGAGTGTATGAGAACAAGATAATTAGCATCATGTTTCCTATTAAGCAGATAAATGATTAGATATTTGTTTCAATTCTATCCTGTTTTAATTTGCCTATTTTTATAGTGACTAGATTTTAGAAGCAGATCATCTTTTATACTACTATCTTCCTTACACTATTTCATATTGTTGGTGGGGTTGGAAATGTAATTCTTATTTCCCTAAATAGAAATTAATTGTTGATTTCAGTTGGAAGATGTAACTTAGTGGAAAAAGGAAAGAAAAGGTAAGTTTCTGCCACTTCTCCAAGAATGGAAAGTAGTACAGTCATTTAGAAAATATATTAAGGAACAAGGTAATTTCAATGAAATATTCTCCATGACAGCCAAGCGTGGTGGCGGCATGCCTTTAATCCCAGCACTCCGGAGGCTGAGGTAGGAGGAGCGTTGTGAGTTCGAGGCCGGCTTGGGCTACAATGCAAATGCTAGGCCAGTCTGAACTACATAGTGTGACCCTGCCTCAAAAAACCAGGGCCGGGAATTTGGGTCAGTGATTTAAGCGCCTGTCTGACAGGCGTGAGGTTGTGAGTTCAATCCTCAGTGCCGCACAAAAAAAAAAAAAAGAAAGAAAGAAATGTTCTCCATGGTTGAGATTAGAAACTTGATATTTAAATTAAAAATAAAAATAGTTCCTTGATACTTTATAGGGAGAAAAACAAAATGTATCACTTCTGTTTTACTTTGTGAAAAATTGTTATATAAATATCTAAATTACAAAATAATGTAGAATTCTTTATTTGCATTGTGGTACATCATATTATAAATATCACTATTGGGTCATGAATACAAGGATTTATTAGAAGTAAAATTAAGCAATAAGCCAATAAATATTTTAGCAATTACTATAAGTAATTAAGTAATAAATGAAATAAAGCAGCACATCTGCACACCCACCAAAATAAACTATTTTAATCATCATGGATCAAATATTTTATGTAGCTTTCACATTTCAGCTTAGATATTGTATAATGATGATAATTACAGCTTTTGTCTACTATGTGTGTAAGGCACATATTTTATTCAATATCTAACTAACATTTCTATAAGGTAGGCGGAGGTAACATTCCTACTCTATAGATGAGAAAAAAATAGATATTCAAGAATCTTGGCTTAATTCCCTTAACTAATAAATATCAGATCTTGGCTTTAAATCTATGTTGTTCTGAGATGGTTTGACAACCAGTGTCTTTCCTGAGTAATATTTTCTCTCCTCAGAGGAAGTGATGGTACTATTATGATGAAGTTATAATTAACTAGTTTCAAATGGTATAGAACAGATATATTTGGATCAACTAATCAAACTGTTCTGCGAATATAAGTTTCAAGTGATGAGTGATTCTCAAAAATGGATGCATAAGTAGTCTTTTAAGACATTTTTTATACTTTATTTTAATCTATCAGTGACTCAAGTGCAATTAAAGGATAATGTGATTCAGGTAAGTTAATATACTTTGTCATAGTAATAATTGTTTAGATTGTAGTTAGTGGTAGGAAAGAAGTTATTTTAACAGAAGGTATATATTGGCAGCAATATTAAGGTTCTTGTGTTCTCTATTAGAATAATCTCTAGAGCATTTAGTACATTCAGATGCATGCCCAGAAATTTTTCCAGAATTTATCATTTATTAGGCTTTGTGCCTGGTCGGGGTTTTTTTGTTTTTTTCTGAAATTATCAATAAAAGTTAATTTAAATGAAAGAAAATGCAGGAAAAGAATGAGACTCTAGCAAATAATCACTGCAAGAGAGTACAAGGTAGAGTCAGCCACTTGCCTCCTTCATGTTATTCTCCGAGGCAACAATCACTCCTTTAACACTAATGTAGATTGTGGAATGCTATTCTTGAATGTGGTATCTCATTAGGCTGGTCATTGAGCATAAAACTTCAATCATAGCAAAGGATAGTCCCAGAGAACTTTGACTTTAGTTATGAAATAAGTCAAATACCAAATCTCCTCATGATGCAAGAAAATGAATGGGGCTAAAGAAGATACGGAACATCAAAATTAATAGAAAAGAGGAAATAATAAGTGAGATGAGGTAGAATCCCTGTACTTGAAAGAACCTATAAATACTATGGTGTGTGTGTGTGTGTGTGTGTGTGTGTGTACATTTGTGTGTAAAGTGAGGAGAAAAACTCTTTGAGTTCCAGGGAATTGGGTCAGACTTGTTATTCTACACTTACTGCATAAGCATCATCTAGTTAGTTGTCCCTGGTTGGGTTCCAAGTTACAAGACACACCTCAATCTTAATGTAATTTACTTTTTTGGCTATTATAACATTGTTATTCCACATGACCTTTTAAATTAATTCTTTCCACATCTCTTGCACTAAAGTGCAAGGATAAATAAAAGAAACATATCTTACTCATCTTTGATACATCATGGTGGCCAGCACACTTTGTTTCACGAAACTGATATGCAACAAACACTATTCTGTGCATCTATAACTATTTTATCACTATAACTTTAGTTTGAACATTTATAGCTCTCTTTCATCATATTTTTTGTGCATGCCTTTTTTCAAAGATGACAGGCAACCATCCTTAAAATAAAATTCTCTTCCCATTCTTGGCAAGAGACTCCCACAGATCCTTCAAAAATAACCATATTTGCTCTAGTTTGGGAAGTTGCCTCTAACATCCTAAGTTAATTTCTCTTCCCATGTACTACAGCTGGATTTTTGGTAAGCATTTTTTGGGGAAAATACCATCACATATTATAATTAAATATCACATTGTGTTGATCATTCACAAGTGTCACACTAAGCTGTCCATTTCTTGAGGGGAGATACCATGTTATTCATCACCATAACTTCAGCACCTGGCAAGGTTTCTAGAATATCATAGAAACTCACAAGTATTTATTGAATTGAAGCAAGTATCTTTGTACAAGACATATTACCTAACTCTGAATGCTGTGTTAATGGATATTTTACTAACAATAATTTTATGAAGCTTGCGAGAAAAATAAAATGCAATTTCAATATTTTCCAGAAAGCAACTTACCCATAATTAAGTACAATGCTTCCCCGTGTTGATGTTCAGTATTTCTATGTAAATAATAGGACTTCTGACATGATCTTAAATATCTGCACTAATAAATAATACAAAATATGAAAAGGAAAGAATTCTTCAAACTCACTCTCCAAGGCCAGCATTACACTGGCACTGAAATGAAACAACAGCACAACAAAATATGAAAATGAAGACCAATATCTCTAATGAAAATACAGGTAAAAATCTCAACAAAGCATCAGTAAATCAAATTCAATAATATATCCAAGTAATATTTACCATGATTAAGTGAGATATATTCCATGAATGCAAGGATACTTCAACATAAACAATCAAAACATGCAACACATTGAATCAACAAAATAAAGGACAAAATCATACTACTATTTCTATGGATGCAAAAACAAGCATTCGAAGAAATTAAATATTCCTTCATGATAAAATCTCTGAACAAATTTGGAATAGAAGGACAATACCTCAAGTTAATAAATGCTATACATAACAAACTCATAGTCACATCACATATTGGAGAAAAGTTAAAATATCTTCCTTTAGATTTAGAACAAGACAAAGATTTCTATTCTCATTCAATATAATATTAGAAATTTTATAGCAATTACATGAAGACATAAAAAGCATACAAATAGAAAGGGAGCTGGAGGTGGTGGCACATGGCTGTCATTCAGGAAGACTGAGGCAGGAGGATCACAATTTTGTGTCCAAACTGAGCAACTTAGCCTGAAAATCTGTCTGAAAAAAGTGTTAGGGTATAAATAACTGAGAAACTCCTAGAATCAATACCCAGTAATAATACACACACATACACATATCACATCAAGTAGGGGTAGTCAAATTATTCTTTTTTGCAGATGACATAATGCTGTGTATAGAAAAACCTAAAGATGAAATTAAACAATGACTAGAACTGATAAATAAATTCAGTGAAGTTGCAGGATACAAAATCAACATACAAAAATCAATAGCAATTTTATTCATCAGCAATAAGATTTCTGAGAAAAAAATCATAAGAGATACCTTCCAAAACAGTCACAAAATATATAATAAAATAAAATAAAATAAATTGCAAGAAATAAATTTAAACATGGAAGTGAATTATCTCTACAATTAAATTTATAAAACTCTAATGAAATAAATTGAATATCACATATGTATGCATGTACACACAAATAGAATGATTTCCATATTAATTTGTTGGAATAATTAATATATATGAAACGTCCATAGTAGTCAGCTCAATTTACAGATTTAATGAAATCCTCATCAAAATACCAATGAAATTCTTCATAGAACTAGAATAAACAATCCTAAGATTCATATGGAAACACAAATTACCTCAATAGCCAAAGCCATCTTGAGTAAAAAGAACCAAACTGGATACACCATACTACCTGACTTCAAAATATGCTAAAAACTGCAGCAATCCAAATAGCAAAGGATTGGTATAAAAACAGAAATACAGACCCATGAAGCATAATAAAGAACCTAGAAATAATCTCATGCTTCAAAGTTAACTCAATCTTGCCAAAGCCACCAAAAACAGAGATAAATGAAGCTGGGAAAATTGGATACTCACACTAGAAAATTGAAACTAGGTCCTATATCTCATGATACATAAAAATAAACTCAAAATAAATCAAAGATCTAAACATAGGACCTGAAATTGTGAAACTAATAGAAGAAAATATAAGAGAAATATTTCAAGACTATTAGTATAGGAAATAATCTTTTTGGATAATACCCCAAATGCAATGGAAACAAAAAAGCAGAAACAGACAAATGGAACTGCATCACACTGAGAAGCTTCTGCACAGCAAAGAATACAGTCGACAGAAGGGAGAGACACTCTGAAGAATGAGAGGTACTTTTCTTTATTATTCATTTGACAAAGGTTTTGCGTTCAAAATTTAAAAAGAAAGCTTTAAAACTCAATAGCAGCCCCTCCCCCATTTTAGTCACATGCATCATTGAGACACAAGAGCTGACACACACAGCTCTAAAGAGGAAAGGTTTATTTTGGCTCACAGTTTGTAGAGGTTTCAATTCATAGTCAGTAGGTCCCAAGGCAGGGCGTCATGACAGGGGGGCATGGCAGAAGAAGCTTGTTTGTAGTATACAGTTGAAGCACAGAGAGAATAGGAGAGCAAGAAGGGAGATAAACAATTCAAAGCCCTCCCCAAGGCACCCACCTCCTCTGAACAAGCTTTGCCTCCCAACATCAATTTAGCTATAAATTCATCAGTAGACTATCCACTGATGAATATCCCATAACCCAGTTACCTCTCAAAAGTCCCACCTATGAGTAGATGAGGCTTTGGAAAGTCATCTAGAGATAAACAATCACACCTCCAAAATAATCCAATTTAAAAATATAAAAGAATAGAAACAGAAACTTCTCAAAAGAAGAAATTCAAATGGCCAATGAATTTATGAAAAAATACTCAACTTCACTAGAATCAGGCAAATGCAAATGAAAACCACAATGATATTATCTTACCTTGGTTAGAATATCTATCATCAAGCAGACAAAATATAAGCAATGCTGGCAATAATATATAGAGAAGGAAAGTTTTATCCATTGTTGTTGAGAATGCAAATTAGCATAGTTACTTCAGAGAACAGTATGAAGGTCCTTCAGAAAGTAAAAACAGATCTTCCATATAATCTAACTATGCCACCTGTGGGTGTACATCCAAAGGAAATGACGCCACATATCAAAGAGACACAAGAATACCCAGGTCATTACTTCTCATAGCAACTAAGATATGGAATCAAACATACTCTCCATTAAGCAGTAAAGGAATGTATATATGGACAATGGAAAATTATTTAGTCATAAAAAAGAGTGCTATTGTATCATTTAGACTAAAATGTATGGAACTGGAGAATATTATGTTAAGTGAAATAAAAAGAAAGAGAAAAACAAACTACATGTTCTGTGTCTCATATATATATATATATATATATATATTAAAGAAAACCAATTAGAATATATGATAGTGACTACTAGAGTATGGGAAGGGGAGGGGAGGGAATACAAGGAGGTTAGATAACAGGTACACAGTGCAAATAATTTATTCTAATTTCTAGAAAACAGTATAGAAAATACAGTTCATGATAATCTGTTATGAATTTTATGAATAACTAGAAGAGATGTATTAATGAAGAGATTTTCCCATTGCTGGGAAAATTACCCAATGCCAACATTTTAAAGGAGAAAATGGTTGGTTTGGCTCAGTTCTGAAGATTCAGTCCACAGGCAGCTGGCTTCCAGGTAGGAACATTATGGCAGAAAAAGATGATGTATCACAGCTGCTTAGTTTATGGTGAAGGAGCAGAGCAAGGAACAATTACAGAAAAGAAGGGGCCAGAGACCAGCACCACACCTCCACCACCCAACCAGACTCACCCATAACTGTGATTTTTCTCATCACCTAGATGGCTGTCAAGCCAATCAAGTTGACAACTAAACTTAATCATTACGGAGGAGTTGAAAGGCTCTAAACACAAAGTAGTAATAAGGAGATGAAAATCTTGATTATCCTGATTGGTTCATTACAATCATATACACATATTGAATTATCACACTGAATTGATAAATATGTACAATTAAAATAATGATTAATTTTTAAAATCTTTTCCCTAAGGAAATGTGGGACAAACTCTCTACACTGTAGTTACCATGGTAATGAGCTTCATATGACAAAAGTTCTTCTCTATCAACCAGGACATGAGCTGAGATGCATTTACATTTATTAACTTTAAGTTAAGTCCTTTTTTTTCTTTTTGCATTACTAGACAGGTGATAACAGCTTTCGTGCTTGTTGGAATATGTACTATTTCTAAAATTTAAATCTCAGTGGCTGTTTCCGTTGTTCCTGGGTGACAGGCAGTTAACAGAAAGATGAGTTCACTTGCCAAAGGGTGATAGATTCAAGGAAGTTATGAAGCATCTTTAAGAAGATCTGGGCATTTTTCATGTCATTAAATAACTCCCTACTGCCAACAAGTATCATTTTCATCTTGCTTAGAATGGGTTGCCAACCATTTTCTTTCATCAAGATGAGTCAAGTGGACACAGCAGGGTGAATCTACATATAAAGGAGAAGTACTGAATGAAACATAAATGAAATAGTAACAAACAATATCCCAAAAGGTTTCTTTTTGTGTATTCTCTTTCCTAAATACTGATGTCAGAGCTCGTCATAAGTGAAGGTGATTTAGCTACATAAACAAAGTAAATTCGGCCTAGAAGGATGACCCCTTTCATCTCCACAATTTTTGCACCACCCTTAGAGTTCACCTTCACTTCTACTATAAAAATAAATAAATAAATGACTGTGGAAGAGGAAACAAGTTAAACCTGATCAATACTGTATATACTTTTAGGAGCTAGTCTACTATACTGTTTTATGAGAAATACTCTTGGTGATAAATGAATGACAACAAATACAATCACAGACAATTCCTGGCACAATGAGATGAGATGGGCACACTCTGAAGACAGAACAGATGCAGGCAAATATAGGGTGACTTTGACAAATTTCTCCTATTTTGCAACCCTGCCAGTGGCCAATATCTTGTAAACAAACAGTGACGGTAATGATAAGATTCATTTCTTTGAAAAATATTTCTTTTGCTGTAAGTCTCACAAAATTCTCAGGGTGTATGATTTTAAAAACTCTCATTAGTAACAGCTAAGTAATAATAAATAACTTTTATTGAGCATTTAGTGCTAGGAACAGTATTTCACACAAATTATTTTATATATGAGCAGGTACTTATTCGGTTAGTTCATCCACTGTAGGAACCTGCACTACACTGATTAGATACAACAATCTAACATTTGTGATTTTGTGGATCTTAGACAATAAATCATAAACAGCTTTACACACAGGTAAGTTATACAGCATAATAGAAGTAATAGTCATATTACTTCTATTACAAAATGACATTGCAGAATAAGGCAAGGACGATCAGGAAAACGAAGGTGAGTTTTGACAAGAAAGTCAACAAAAAATGAAAGAAGAAGCCAAGAGGACACCTATGGCAAAATACAGCAAGAGAAAGAAGCACCAAAGCAAAAAGCCAGCAAGGAGAACACACTTCCTCACAGGAAGGCACTTGGGAGGTGATGGCTGAGCAAATACAACATAGGAAGACAAACTCACTCAAGGGTCGGGGTGGGAAGGAAGAGGGCAGGAAACAGATCTGCACAGGCCTTTGTTAGTGCCTTGCTTTCCTACTCTGAGCAGACACCTAACACAATCTGACTGAAATTTTACAAGGTCTCTAAGGAAGTAAGACATGATAATTGCTTGGATCAAGAAGACTGTAAAGGAAAAAAAGAGAAGTGCTTGAAATCTTGGAATATCTGAAAATAGAACCCGTACGATTTCCTGATGGGTCACATAGAGGCAACAAGAACAGATTCGGAGTGACTGGAGGAAGAAGTTGCAAATAAGCACAAGTCAAAGTGACAAGTTCAGGGTACAGACGCAGTGTTAGTTAAGTCTGAAATTGCACCATACATTTGCACTCTGAGATGAAGCACAGAGGTGGCAATTCAAGTCTGGATTTCAAGACAGAGACCTGGGTTGGAAGTATAAACTTGGAACTACTACACATGTGAATGGTATACACACACCCTTACGGGTGAGGACAGATACACAAGAAAAGAGGGCCAGGTACTGAGTAGTGGACACTACAAAATTAAGTGGTTGAAAAGGAGAGAAAGGATCACATTAGGAGACTGAGAAACAAATAGGGAGGACGGAAGAAAAGCAGGGTGTCTGATGTCCTCAAAGCCAAGTGAAAAATTACGAAGTAAGGAAAATAGAGAAATCAACTCTATTAAATGCTGCTTTCAAATTAAAGTAAGATGAGAATCAAGAAATGGTCTTTGTCTTTAGCAGTATGGAGTTAACCAATGTCATTATCAAAAGCTTCAGTGGGGCAAACGAAGAATCCCTTATTAGAGGGCCGCAAGAGAATTCTACCTACACCAAAGTTCAATTCAGTAAGCATTAAACAAAGATGTTACAGACAGTGAAGTAAGAGGGAGCATTTAATTTATTCTGATGTAGAGATCTGTTATATATATATATATATATATATATATATATATATATATATATATTTAATGGGAAACACTGGGTCAGAGTAGTTAAGGAAATGAAATCTAGAGACCTTTAGCCAGGTTCCACCTGGCAATGTCACCATCACTTACTGACTGAGAAACAGTAGTCAGATTCTTTAGACTCTGTCTTGCATAAGAACAAGATTGTTCCCACATAACTATGACCAGTAATCCATGTAATGTGTGATTTCTCTTTTGTATACACTTATTAAAGCGTAAATGACAATCATTGCACACATAGATGAAACTACCGCAACAGTGCCCATGTCTGCAGATGCTTAATATGAAACAAAGGTGATATAAAATACTGCTCATTTGAAACTAGTAGTCAAGAAAGGTTGACAGAAGGGGTTGGTGCTGAAAATATTTCAAGTGACTGTGCATATTAAACAGTGACTACATTAAAAATCACCATATGTATGTTTTTGCACAATCTAAAAATTCTGTCTCTTAGCAGTCTGTATATTAGTAATCTGTGAGTTTAGGTTAAACATTCAAAGAGAGTCCTCATATCTATTCCCAACTCTACATCCAATACCACAATGAAAATTCTGCTACTGAGATGTAATATATTCAAAATGAAAATAAATCACTTAATAGATTATGTACCTAAAGTATTAGTATGTATCTTATGATTCTTAAAATCCAATCTCAATTATAATTTTGAATGTATGTTTCGTTGCAAATATCTCTTTTGCATAAGAAATATCGAGTTTCACATGTGGTCAACTTCAGGGTCTTTCTGCCTCAAGATGGTCCTTGGAAAGCTGTATTTGTTGTTATTAATAAACGTATCTTCTTCCTCAAAGCAAGGCTTTGGAATGAGGGTCGATAGATCAATCCCAGCCACATGCAATTTTCATTTATCCCTGCCAGTAACCCTAAGTCCAAAGCTATCCAAAGACTACAAGACTGATTTTGGTGAATCTCTGTCAAGGGAGAGATTATACGATTTTTACCGTTCAGCTGGAAAACAAGCCAAGTTTATTATCTATCTATCCTGCTAGGCAGCAACTGCCTATAATATTCAGCTTTGTATCATTTTTAATCCCTCTCTGCTGTTTAGAGTGAAGCAGGGAACAAATATCTGCCATCTGACAGTTCCTTGAGGTCTTCTAAGGTAATTAAACCTGCCTTTAAGCAAAATCCATCACTGTATTATGGGACTGGAAATTTACAGAACCATAGCACAGACACAGACTGAAGTCATGTCTTCTGAACTTCAGCATTGCCTTTGCAGTAATGGGAGGAGGAAATTAACAGTAATCACAGTCTAAATTGGTTGTATAATGCTGTATGCATTTTGTCAGTACATTATGCTCTGAGAAGGCAAAGAGAATAGTCACTTAGATATTTAAATAGTTCTCAAGCAGGGGGAGCTAATTCTGGTTCATGTGATTGTTTTGCAGTTGAGCTGGCGCTTGTATACAGGCTCTACATACACTTGGGACAGAATGTTCCCTCCAGTAAACTGAGAAAGTACATAAGAGACACCGGAATTGTATGCATTTTAAAATAGGGATGGGAAGGTACACTAGGATCATTTAATCCTAAATGCACATTGCACATATTACTGAGGTCCAGGTAATGGATTCATTCATCTACTTACTCCTGAAAATTGTCTATTTTGTAAAGTCAGAGAATAAGAGATGTGGAGAAATCCACTGCTTCATGGAGAAGCAATCATGAAAGCTTTCCCCTACTTTTTTTAATCTATGGGTCTTTGACAATCTTTTGAATCCTTGGACCGCAAAGAAGTGTTTGCATCAGTCTTCAGTTCAGGCACCCACCATTCCAGACAAACGCCTGTGAGATCAAGATTATAATACTCTTCTGTCTATACCAGAGAGGCAACGTAACATACAGAGAAATCTAGCTTCCCAAGAACTAGTCATCTCACCAAAAACCAATCACTGGACTCTGAGGTTCCCAAGCAGATATGAATACTGAGTTAATAGTACCTCTCTGCATAACCATTTTTAGGATTCAATAAGGTTACATACATATAGAAGTACACAGCATATGGAGAATACTAAATAAATAACAGGGATAGCGCATTGTATTCATGGATTTAAACGTCTGGAGACAAAACAAATCAGTGCTCAATTTCCAGTTTCAGTACTTAGAAGTACTATCAGTGTATCCTGAGATTAGTTACTTTGCCACTTTAGGTCCTTAATTCCTAATCTTTAAAATGCCGGGGATGAGCTCTCCTTTGAAAAGCTACATTAAGTAAAGATACCTGATGTATATAAGGCACCAAGCAGCGTGCAGCACAAATTTAGATGGCATTTGTGCTATCTTAATTATTCATATATGCTGGGTTTTTTCTTTATGTTTACTGGTACGTCTTTTCTAGTTGATGACCCTTTGCTCCTGTACATTATTTTCCTTACAAAGCTCATGTACTGGGTGACAGTTTGGTGAGTAAATAAATACTACTTTACCATTCTGCTTAGTAATTAGGCACTCTAGGCCAGAGTGGAAATACACTCATGCAACGTACAAATTACTTCTTATATGTTCCCCTAATTCCTTTAGTGAAAATATCAGTGTAATCATAAGGATAAAAATACAATGTGAAATAAGCTGCAAAGTGACAAGAAATTCTTAGAGAAATGAGGGTATTGAAACAGTACTTTTGGGCACTAAATCAGAGATGGGCTTTTTTCCCCCTCAGCAAGCCATTTGACTAGATACCAAGGCACAAGCTGTTAAGGAAATAAGCGTTTTATGTGCAACCATTCACATTTGTTTTGCTCAAACTTCAAGTAATTTTGGAATTATGCAACCATGCTCATCTTCATCCAAAAATTGTAAGCCACTTAACCAGCAGCTTCAGGAGAAAGAGTACTTCCATCTAGGTAAACATTTTTGTGGTGAAGCGAAACAAGGCATTAAAGTGTGGAGGTGATTAGTGTTTCTGTTTTGAACTCCATGTTGTAAGACTCTCCACAAGCCATGTGGGTGGAAAATGCTGCGGTTCAGGCTGAAACAGGAATCGCAGTTCTCCACAATCCCGCACAAGAACGTGTTTTTCATTTCAGAATCTGGTAAACAAGCTGGCTCACCAGGCACTCACTGGTGACAGTGCCTTGCAGGAATTCTGCTGCAGATGTTTGCAAGCAGGAACTGTGAGACGTAAAAGCAAATTAGACACCCTCAAATGCTTGTATTTCTGTTCCTTAGAATCATATCCTGCTTCTTATTTCAATCTGCCTTCCTTGTCTATTGTCAAGGGATGGGTTACTCTGTATTTACCTTAGTGACAAATGGAAGAGGAGGACACTGAGTTTTAGCTTGCAAATTGCCACCTAGAAATTGTACCCTAGAAGCCAACTAAGCATCTGAAAGTTGTTTTCTCTGTTGCGCGAAATAATCAGTTGAAAATGAAAATGTTAGTCAACATATCAGTTGTTCTGTTTTTATTTTGTCTGTTGCATTTGATAAAAAAAACTAAACAAAAACAAAATTAGCTACTGCACATTGAATGGCACATCAAGCAATGTCCTTGGCATCTTTCATACACCATTTAATATATCCTCATCATAACTTTATTGCTTAAGCCGGGCGTGGTGGCGCACGCCTTTAATCCCAGCACTCGGGAGGCTGAGGTAGGTGGAGCGTTGTGAGTTCAAGGCCGGCTTGGGCTACAACGCGAGCGCAAGGCCGGCCTCAGCTAAATAGTGCGACCCTGCCTCAAGAAACCAGGGCCGGAAGTTTGGCTCAGTGCCTTAAGTGCCTGCCCTGGCAGGCGCGAGGTTGTGAGTTCAATCCCCGGTGCTGCAAAAAAAAAAAAAAACCAACTTTATTGCTTAGGTGACAAGGAAAGTTTAGAAGCAGAGGCAATATGAGTAAAAGGATAATTCATGAAATTTTGCTGAACTTTGAAGGCCTTTTAAACTCATACATGGAAAAATATTTTATAAAATTCAGAGGCTCCTGAAAATATTGCTTTTTTGCTACCACAGTAGTTGGGTTAAGGAATTTACACTTGGAATCCCTGCTTTATATTGAGGAAATTTTTAAAAATAGAATGTTATTTTAAGTTTATTATCTTAGGAAGCCAATTCAGTTTTCAGAAAATTGAAAATTTTCATCCTAGATTTTCCTTTTTCTCCTGATATTCTTTATCTTCATTTAAGCATTGGCTGTTTTTTCTTTGTCAGTGTATGGAAATGAGAAAAAACTTCATAATAATCATCTCACTCAATTGTGTAAAATAACTAATAACTCATGTAGGTCTTAGAATAGATATTAGAAACCTGGATTTATCATTCGACTCTACTATTTATAGATAAGAATAAAGCAAGATAATCATATTTAGGTTATTTAGTTAAAGACAGGTGGGGAACATGGGAGGAAAAAAGGAACAAAGAATTCAAGAGTCAGAACTCTATAGATGAACAAGAAAAAAGAAAATGGTAATGCCTCATTTGTATGTGTGTTTAATATGTATATTTATCAAAAAATGTAAACCTTGGAGGTTGAAAAGATTAGTGTGAACTCCAGGTTACTCTTTTTAGAGATTTCCTGCTCTCAAGGCTATTTATTATGTTCATGAAAAAAATGTAGGGCATAAATGTGTATTTCGGACAGAAGATATTTTTCCATTATTTTTCAACTATATATTAATTTTATAACATTTTAGAAAAGGAAAATACATAGCCGGGCGTGGTGGCGCACGCCTTTAATCCCAGCACTCGGGAGGCTGAGGTAGGCAGAGTGTTGTGGGTTCGAGGCCGGCTTGGGCTACAACGCGAGCACAATGCCGGCCTGAGCTACATAGTGCGAAACTGCCTCAAAAAACCAGGGCCGGGAGTTTGGCTCAGTGCCTTAAAGCGCTTGCCCTGGCAGGCGCGAGGTTGTGAGTTTAATCCCCGGTGCCGCAAAAAAAAAAAAAAAAAAAAAGAAAAGGAAAATACAAATTTACTATTGTAATTTTGCAATCTATAGATAACATTTATGAATATTTTACTATATTGTCTTCCAGGTTTATGCTTTCTTATAATAAAGGGTAGGATCCTAACCAATATTTTTGAGTTAATTAATAATCTCAATGCATTTAAACTTTAGTATATATGCAAACCTTATCTTAATGATTTAATCCCTTGTTGTTGAGTATTTAGATGATTTTAAATCATTCATAATATATAAAAATACCATAATGACTAAACCTTTTTCACATATTATTCTTATTTGTATCCTTAGGGCAAGTCTGTAGATTCAGTTGCACTAGGTCTAAATATTTATACATATTAAGATTTTGTTATCTATTAGAAATTACTTCCTCAAAATATCTGAACTGTGAATTTCCCTTAGAGTGATGTATAAGAATTTCTTGTACTGATTTTCATTTTATCTAAATTCCTCATAATGATAAAATGAAATCATTTGCTTTGGTGACTATGTGTAAAGCAGATAGTTTCCATGAACTACTGAATATTTATAAAAATGTGAAAGACAAAAACATATCATGTGGCATATAAGCTAGACATTGTGTTCCTGAGCTTTGTTTCATTATTTTATGTGATGACATCATGCAGTATGTATTGCTAAAGAAAGAAGAAACATCTAAGACTCAACAGAGCTGTGCAGAGAACCACATCAATATGTTTAACTTTTCAGACATACAATTTGTCTCACTCCTACTCACCTGCACCTTGTAGTGTGAAAGCAGCTGTAGACAAAAGATAACTGGATGTGTGGCTTTGCTTCAATAACATCTTATTATAAAATTCAGCTACCAAAAAGAAGTTAATTAAATAAAAATAAAAATAAAATTCAGCTACCAGCAGCATTTGCTCTGCAGGCTGCAGTTTACCAACCTTTACAATAGAACATGAGGCTTCTTGCCTTCTTATTATTAAATCTTAAGTTGAAAAATGACCCAGGAAAATGAAATTCAAGAGAAGCACACATTATTTATTGTGAGACTGTGATTCTCCAGAGGCCTAGTCTCAACAGGCTAGAAACACAAGGCTGCCTCACCTTCTACTCATTAGTCTACTTTCCTCAGGAGTCTACCTAGAGAGTTCCTCTGGCTTTACCTCTCTGGAGCCAAAGTCCAAAACACTTTCCAAAAATAAAAATACAAAAGGATGCACCACCCCTCCCATGAGCTAGAAGTGGCCATGCAAGACCAGGAAGAAAAACAAGAAGCCAATTCACCCTTCCTGTGAGACGACTTGTGTGTGGGCTGGGAGACAAGAAAATCAATCACCACCCCAACCCGATCCCCACCCATGTGAGCAACCTGCTGATTCAGAGGATCGCAGGCTTAATTCTTGTAGTGTTTGATTGACTTTACAGGCCTAGAGCTGGTAGTCTGAACATCTATTTAGAGGATAGCAAGATGGAATAGAACAACTATGGGGGATTTCCTTCTGTCTTGTTTTTGAAATCCAGTATTGTTCTCACTGTTCTGTTTTGTTTCATTTTATTGTTTTGTTTTCTTCAATGTTCTGTTTTGACTGGTTTTATTCTATTCTGTTTTGTTTGATTTTATTATGTCTGATGGTATGGGCAGCAATTTTGAAGATAACAAGAGGCATTATGGTAACCATTGTTGATTTCCTAGTATCCTGTTTCAAAACCCTGTATCACTTTCACTGCTTTGTTTTAATTGACTTTATTCTGTTTTGTTTGGTTTTATTCTCTTTAAAATAAAATTTTAAAAAATTATTGAAAAACAATCTTAAAAAGGACATACCCAACCCATAGCCATAAAACAAAATTCAAAGCCCTCCTTATAAAACTGCATTCTTTCTCACACTCTGACACTAAATTTACAGAACTCTAGTGATTTTAATACATTATTTTATTTGAAGCCTTCCAAATTTGCTTTACCTTACTTACTTCCACATGGGTATTATTTTTTAATAAAATCTCAAATTTCACCATTTTATTTGTCCTTACTCTCTGTAACAAAGAAGGTTGGGAGCATTGACCTTTTGTAGAATTTAATTGAATTTTAAAAAGAGAATAATAAATTTCAACCCCTCTCTTCTAATATCATACAAAGGAGTGAAATTTATGAGCTCTCTCTTTCTTCAGACATTAATAAAAACCTATATGTGTAAAATTCATTACTGCCTGTATGGGTTATAGAACTATGAGATTCATGCTTATGCTTAAAGATTTATAAGCTACTGAAAGGAGTGACATCAGGAAAAAGAGGGATAGGAGTTTCTAAAGCTCATCCTCTCAAATGAACATCAATTTGAACAGCTAGTCATGCTCTAAAATGCTCTTACAAAAGCTAAGGTATCCAGATGAAAGATTAAGGTATCCAGGTGAAGCACAGTAATGAGAAAAGATGAATTTAGGAGGGAAGGAAGGACAGTTTCATTTTACCTATCCCACTTTCCCTCAAGTCCACACTTGTGTAGTGAAACGTAAGTGAACTGTGAATGCAGTCACGTTGGAGACCCCAGCAGGAGACCTATGCTGTTGAATTTCAGTGTCAGGTTGACACGTACAAACCCTATGAATCTAAGCTCCAGGTATACCTTGGGCCCAAGACAGCCCACAATGAACCCAGGTGCCAGACTCACCACATAAATTCAAATGCCAAGTCTATCTCAATGGACACATTCAGATGCACCCAGCAATAGACCAATCTTGTGAACTTAGGCACCAGGCCCGCTTGCTCACTGACCAAGACTCCAGGTCAACTAGTCCAGCGATGCCAGGTGTAAACCATTCCACCACCCCTTGTTAGTCAGTCTTTCCAGAATCTCTGAGTGGGAATGCTGGTGAATGAATTTCCCTTCCAAAGTCAGTCTATGAAGATTTGAAGAGGTGTCTTCTTTTTCAAAAGTATGGACAACAACGCAAAGCTAGAAAGATCAAATATAATAGAGAAAACACAGTATCAGTAATTAAACAAAAGAAAGCACTAAGAAGCAACCATATAAATATGAGAATTTATGAGCTGCCTGATAAAGAAATCAAAATAACGTACTTGAATCTCAGTGAATCAAAAATGAAAACAGATAACTAAATAAAAGCATGAACACAATGCATAGGAAAAACTGAAAGTTAAGCAAGAAGCTTAAAAAAGAACTAAACAGATATTCTGGAGTTAAAGAACACAATGATTGAACTGAAGAATTTCACAGGAAGGTTTAACAACAGACATGATCAGCTAGCAAAAGGATCTTTATGTGAGCTTTAAGACAGATAGTTTAAAATTATCCAGCCAGAGGAACAAGAAAGAAGGAAGAAAATAAAAGGAAGGAAGAAAGTCTACAAGACCTCTGGGACACCATCTCAAGCACCAATATTAACAGTATAGTAGACCAAGAAGCATAGAAAATAAGAAAAGAGCTTAAAGACATATTGACAAAAAAGTCACAAATCTAGAAAAGAAATTGAAAATCTGGAGAGAAAAATAAAAAACAGAAACCCAAAAACAGAGATTAAGCACAAAGAGATCTTGGGGCATATGATCAAATTCTCAAATCAAACAAAAAGAATTTTGAAAACAGGCAGAAAAGAGTAATTTGTTACATACAAGGAAACTGCCATAAAACATCAATTATTTCTTAACAGAAAACTTTAGAGAAAGTGCTGAAAGAAAAATGCTGCCAACCAAGAATACTATATCCTGGAAAACTTTCCTTCAAAAGCAAGAAAGACAAGAGACCTTCCCAGACAAACAAAACCTTGAGGGAATTTATCAGCTTATAAGACATGCTAAGGAAATTCATCAATTTAAATGAAGGATAACTACTAGCATGAAAGCATATGAAATTATAGAACTTATCATAAAGATCAGAATGTTGTCAGATTCAGAAAAACAATATAATGGTGGTGTATAAATCACTTTACAGTATAAATACTAAAAGATACAGTGATAAAAAAACAAGTGAAGCTACAATCAGTTTGTTAACAGACACATAAAGATGTAAGTCATGACATTAGTATCATAAAATATAAGGAAAGAAGTTAAAGTGTAGAGTTCTTGTACATGGTCAAAGTTGTTATTATCAACAGAATACTTCAATACCCCACTTTGAACATGGATAAATCATCCAGACAGAAAATCAGGAAACAGCAGATTTGAACAATATGATATACCAAGTGAACTAAAAAGACATTCAAAGAATATTTCATCTAACTGTAGCAAAATGCACATTTATTTCAAGTTCACAAAGATATTCTCTGAGCCATAGCATATGGTAGACAAAACAACTTAAAACAAATTTAAGTAGACTGAGTCCACTTCAAGTACTTTTTCTGATGAAAATGATATGAAATCAGAAAATGATAGCAGGAAGAAAATGAAAAATTCAAAATATGTCAAAATTAAATACCACACTTCTGAATACCTAATGATTCAAAGATGAAATAAGTTCAAAAGGGAAAAATATTTAAGTCTTCACACAAATGAAAATGAACACAACATGCAAAACTTATAGGAGAAAGCAAAAGCTGTCATAAGAGCAAGTTTATAGTTATAAATACCTACATAAAGAGAAAAGCAAGATCTCAACAACCTAACTTTACACTCGAAAGAACTAGAAAAAGATATGCAAAAAAATATTACACCTACTGTTAGCAGAAGAAATGAGATAGTAGCTATCATTGAAAAACAAATAGTATAGACTAGATAAGCAATAGAAAAGATTATTGAAACTAAGAGCTTGTAAACTAAAAAAGACAATTGGCAAACTTAGCTAGACCAACAAAAATTGCTAACACAGAAATATAAAGATTGAAAAAGATTACTATGAATAGTTATTTATAAATAAATGTGATATCCTAGAAGAAATGAATGAGTTTCTAAAAACATACAATGTACTAATAGTGAATCATGAAAATTTAGTAGGAAAACAAACAAACAAAAAGCAACAAAATCAAATCCCTAATCCAAAATCTTCCAGAAAAGAATGTCCAGGACAGATGACTTTGCTAGTAAAGTCTACAAATTTCTTAAAGAAAAATTAATGCTAATTCTCACACTCTTTTAAAAAAATTGAAGAAGAGGCAAAATTTATAAACACATTTTGCGAGGCAGCATTAACTTGACACCAAAACCAGACAGAGTACTATAGGAAAAGGAATTAAAGACTGTATCATTCTTGAACAAAGAATCAAATATCAACAAAACACTAGCAAACTAAATTCAACAACACATTATAAAGATGACCCACCACGAAAAGTAGGCAAAAAAAAGAAGTCAGTAAAAGGCATGTGTATTGAAAAAGAAGAAACAGAATTACCTCTTTCTTGTAGATCATGTAATCTCATACAGAGACAGATTCTAAAGAATCTATTAAAAAACTAGGAGAATCATGCAAATATTAGTATTGCCTTGGTATATTTTAAAACAAACTACCCAAAAAAACTCTTTTATAATAACTAAAAAAAATATATATCTACACATAGGTTCATCCCATTTCATCCCTGATTTGTACACTAAAATTATAAAGCATTTATGAAAAAAATTGAAGATCATGCAGCAAAATGAAAGTTTGTACTTTGATGGATGCAAGAACTAATACTGTTAAAAAGCCTATAGTATCAAAAGTGATCCACAGATTCAGTGCAATCTTTATCAAAATTTCAAAGACATTTGTCACAAAAATGGAAAAAAATCTTAAAAATTTTAGATATAATCCCCAAAATATAAGCAACAAAAGCAAACATAGACAAGAGAGATTGAATCAGACTTAAAAGATTCTTCACAGCAAAGGAAAAATATCCAAAGAATGACGATGCAACCTAAGGAATGGAAAAAATTTTTTGCAAACCAGACATCTAATAAAGGAAATCATCAACATATATAAGAAACTCAAGCCGGGCATGGTGGCACACGCCTTTAATCCCAGCACTCGGGAGGCTGAGGTAGGAGGAGCGTTGTGAGTTTGAGGCTGGCCTGGGCTACAATGCGAGCGCAAGGCTGGCCTGAGCTACATAGTGCGACCCTGCCTCAAAAAACCAGGGCCAAGAGTTCGGCTCAGTGGCTTAAGCGCCTGCCCTGGCAGGTGTGAGGTTGTGAGTTCAATCCCCAGTACTGGGGGGGGGGGGGAGCTCAACTCACTAGCAAGAAAACAAATGACAAAATTATAAAATGTCACTACACATGAATAAATACCTTTTTAAAAAAGAAATGCAAATGGCTACTGGGTATATGTAAAATGCTGAACATCACTAAACATCAGAAATATTTCAATCAAAACCACAGTAAGATATTACTTCACACCCATTAGAATTGCTATTAGAAAAAAAGGCAAAAGAAAACTGTAGAAAAAAGGGAAGAGTCAGACGCTGTTGGGAATATACAGTGATAGAATCATTATGAAAAACAGTATTGATCTTTCAAAAACAAATTAAAGTAGAATTATCATATTACTTAACAATCTCACTACTGGGTAGAGAGCCAAACTATATGAAATCACTGCACCAAAGAGACATTTTCACTCTGTTCACTGCAACATTGGTCATAATAGCCAAACATGGAGTCAGCCTAAGTGTCCATCAGTGAATGAATGGATGAAGAGAAATTAAAATTTTTTTTTCCATTTCTGTGACGAATGTCTTTGGAATTTTGCTAGTGAGTTGTTTGAGTTTCTTATGTTATTGAACACTAGAGAAAGAAAATCCTGTCATTTACAAAAACATGGGTGAATCTGAGGAACATAATCAAATACACCAGACTCAGAACGAGAAATCACATGTATTTGGGATAAAAAAAGGTCAAACTCAGAAACAAAGTACAATGGTAGTACCCAGGGACTGGGGGAAGGGAATGTATGCGGGACGATAACATTATAGAGACCTGTATTTCATTAGGGTGACTGTAGTTAATGATACTGTACTGTAGACTTGAAATTTGATGAGAGAATAGATCTTAAATGCTTTCACCACAAAAAGAAAAAATGATAGCAATATGAGATTAGTGTGTTAATTGACCCAATTGTAGTAATTATTTTACAATGTATACACTGGCTGAAGTGTAATGTTATATACCTTAAAATATACAGATTTTTCTGTGTCAACAAAGCTGAGGAGGAAGCTTGTTGTTGGATTAGAAACTAATGATTAGCTAATGACTGGAAGAGAAGCATCACGCTATAAAGTTACACAAAAGCAAAGCAGAAGTGTAACTACTTCAAACTGGAAAACTTGGGAATATTTCTGGAAAGAAAAGATGAAAATCATGTGTCCAAAGACTCAGGAGTATCACAGAGAATGGTCACACTGTGGAAATGGAACTTGATGAAGTTGAAGCAAAGCTCCTCAAAATAACATGGAGGAGATTAGTGAGCAAAGAGAGCAGGAGTCTAACTGTAAATTGCTTTGGTTGCCAGTCTAAGGCATTTATGCTTCCCCCTCAAAGCCGAGTGACCATTCTCTATTAACCTAGTTGGGAAACTGAAAATCATCTAGGACCTTTTGTTTAATTGAGAGAAATGGGCAAAGAACCAAAAAATGGTTATTTTTTTCTACTCAGATCTCAGAATATTATTGGTTGCGCCGAGCCTGTGTTATAAAAATGTTTCAAAACAAAGTGAATAAAAAATATTTCCTGGAGTTTTTAGTCCTTCTAGCAAACTATTACTTCTACCTTTTTTTCTGTTTTGCTTTTTTTTAAATAAAAAAGATCTAATTAATAAAGAGTTCAAAGAACTTAAAGAAGGCACACACAAAAAGTTGGTTGAACTAAAGAACAATGCATAACATGAATTACCACTTTTGTAAAGAATTGATGTTGTTTGTTCGTCTCTTTTGGTATTTGTTTTTCTTTTCTATGTTTTTTTCTCTTTTAAATAAAAAACCCATAAAAAATTTATTTGTAACCTCAAAATTAGTACTTTCAGCATTTTTATAATTACTTGCCCACATGTGCAAAGCAGTAGAAAAATTTGGGTCACTTGGTACACACCTCACCTGCTGAAGTGGAACAAGGGCATGCTGACTTCTTTTTTCAGATCTGATATTGTATATTTAGTACCATGTGTTTCACAACTTTGTACGCTCTCTTGGTGAATTTTGTACATGCACATTGTGAAAGTGCTGTCTAGCAGAAGACTATAATGTGTTTTCTAAAGAAAATACCTTCACTCATTCATGAGTAATAGAGTCATATACTATGAGTTCAACATTAATAAATAACTACATGTACTAAGTGAAGTGTCTTATACAGAAAGACTAAAAAACAAAGTTATATATGGAGTAGATATACTCTGACCCAAAGCTTTGTAGAGCCTAATCTTTTCTCACAGGAGCAATTGTTCAGTTCTCTAACTCAGTGTTTACCACAACTTTACAGAATATAACTACTTCAAATAACCAAACTCAGCATTCTAATATGACACACAATCCTGTATGGCACCAAACATAGAAAGGGAAGTCTCTGTAACTATATAAATATGCAGTCCTCTAGACAGATTGAAGTTAGAGTCATGGCTGACTTCACACACTGCTTTCCTTAAAATACACTGAGCATGTATTATGTGATAAACTCCTGCAAGTCTACAAAGACATAGTGTCCATCAACCCGGAGTCACTTATGGTGTGATAGATGACATAGGCCATTTAATACAAAACATTTAGCAGAGTGTAATTAGTGGTAAGGTCATGAGGTGGTTGGATATCAAGTGTTCCTATACCAAAACAACATTATCAGTATCTTTGGTGAGGACAAGAGTGAAGAAAAAAGAAAAATGGTAATATTCAAAAACTTACAAAGATTTACTTCTAACTGAATGTGTCTGAAGTTCTTTCTATTCCTAGGCTTCTAAACTATAGAAACTACAGTGGTATATGAAGGAATAATGATATAGGCTTTCATCAAGTGTTAGTCTATGGAGTTTTTGAAAATTATTTCAAAAAGGTATAAAAATAAGTGAGATGACAAATGCAGAAGAACTTTTATACTTTAAGAGGCTTTAAAAATGTGTACCTTTTAAAGAATAGCTTGGGATTAATAGAAAAACTGAGGAAATTATATATATATATATGTATATATATATGTATATATACATATATATATAATATGTTTCCTAAAATTAATACTACCATATATATGGCAACTTCTCCTACAATTAATACCTTATGATACACTTGCTGCAATTAATAAATCAATACAGATACTATATTAACTAAATTCATAGTTTATTCAGATTTCTTTAGGTTTTACCTAATGTACTTTTCTATTCCTGGATCTAATCAAAGATACTATAACATAAAATGTCCCCACCCCAACCAGTACATTCCAGTTTCTTAGTTGCTCAGGTGTTAGTTCCTATTCCAGTTCTGGTTGCTTCTGTTTCTCAGAAATAGCTGGTCACTGTGATGTGTGGCTGGTCACTATGATGCCTGGCTGGTAACTATGATGCGCATTAAATAAACTAATTCCCAACTGACAAGTTATTCGACCTCTGTACTTCCTGCCTGCTGATTTTATATAAGCCCTAGACCACCAGAGACCGGGGCCTGATATTCAGGGAATGATCCTGATCAGTGTCTGTCAATGTAAATAAATCCATCTCCAAATCTTGAGTGTCATTTCAGTGTTTCTGCCTGCCATTGCAATACTACATTATATTTGGTTATCATGTCTCCTTGACTCCTTTTTCCTGTCAGTCTCTCAAGATTTCCTAGTGTTTGATAACTCTAATAATTTAGAGATGTACTTAATATATTCTGTAAAATACGCCACTATCAGAATTATTTTGTTGTTGTTCAGACAGGGTCTCACTATATACTCCACACTGACGTTGAACTCACTGTGTACCCCAGGCTGGCCTGAAACTTGGCAATCCTCATGCCTTGGTCTTCTATATCTCATTACATCCATTTTCCCTGATATCAGATTTATTTGACTATTTTTCTCATGATAAGAGCAAGTTTATGGTTATGGGGAGAAAGACAGAAGTTATTTTATACATTTCTTAATAGAGTAAATTTTCTTGTTACTCTCTGTACTATAATTTGGGGGTCATTTTTGTGTCCCCTAAGAACCCACTGTGATTAGAGGCTTGGGAAGCACTATGGAATTTTTAGGAGGTGGGGCTTCATGAGAGGTTCTTGGTCACTGGGCGCTTGCTCTTGGGAAGTAGTTCTTGTGCAATTTCATGACATGGTTGTTACAAAAATCTGAGTTTAGCCCCACCAAGTCTTTCTCCCTGCTTCCTGTTTGGCGATATGACTGGTCAACCTCTGTGACACATATTCCCACCACTGCCTTGCACCCTCATGGGTACCTCGCCAGAACTGAGTCTAGTGACCATACCCTGGAATCTATAAAACTGTGAGCTAAGTGTTTTCTTTATAATTAGGGATCTGGGATTTTCTTATTGTGCTGAAAGTTTACAGATATAGAAAATTAATATTACAATTATGCCTGAAAACATTGAAGTGTCTTTGGAATGGCTTTATGGGAAGACGTTGGGAGAGTTTGAAAGAATAAGAAAATCCTAGAATGTTATATGTGGAATGTTATGGCTGATTCTGGTGAGGGTGCAGAAGAAAAAAATTGAGGAACTAGTTCCAGATGGAAGTAAAGATTCTATTAGAAACTTTAAAAAAGGCCATCACTGTTACACCATGGCAAAGAATCTAGATGCATCATGTCCATGCTCTAAGGCTTTCTGAAAGGCCAAATATAGGAATGATGGACTAATTTATTTGGCAGCGAAGATTTCAAAGCAGCAAAGCATTCAAGTTGTGGCATGGGGTTTATTTACCACTTTATTCAGTTTTCCAGGGATAATTGGGACCAAAATGAAGCAGAGGAGAAAGATTTAGAAAGAATCTATGTGGCAATGAAGAGAATAAAAAAAAAAAAGTAAAGGTGTGGTCAAGGGGAGTAGAGTTAAGTGGAAGCTTTCTAGAGCGATTAGTACAGATAAAAAAAAGAAGCCAGGTGATTTGCATCAGAACAATAGGAAATATGCCTCCATGGCCTCTCAGAAATCTGCTAGGGTGGAATTGTTTTAGGAAACAGCACTGAAATACACTGCATGCCCTGGGTCTGCTCAAAATCCTAGCTTGCCTGTGAAATGGTCTTCACAGGCATGGCTCAAGTGAGTCCAGGCAGTTACAACTGTGGTTCAAGAAATCCGAGCCACAACTCATGCCGCCCGTGGAACCTGATACAGTCTATACAACGATGATTTTGCAGCCATACGGAATGCAAGAGTTATTGGGTGGCCCATCTTCTACTGAGATTTCAAAGGAAAGCCTGGAATGCCAGGTAGTGAACTGTAGAAGGAAAGTGTCTGAAGGGACACCCTGATGGGGCAGAGCCCAGTAGAGTTTAAGTGGAGACTTCAAAGAAGTAGGGAAAATAGCAACGTGTCACACCAGACTTGGAAAAATACATGTCTGATTACAGCCTCACAGAGTACTTCCGTGGCCTGTGACCAACAGAGCCAGGGGGACACAGCTGCCCAAACCCTGCAGGGCTCACCCCTACTAGCAGGGTATCCAAGAAGCTGATCTTGGAGCATTAGAATTTAATGTCTACATTGCAGAGGTTTGATCTTACTTTGGATGTATTCTTCCTTTTTACTTGCCTCTTCCTTCCTTTCAGAATAGAAATGTTTCCTGACTTGTCATTATCTTGGACTTGGTTTTAGAGTTCACTGGGGACTACGACTGAAGTAGTTTACCAGGAATTTCAGATGAAATTTTAGACTGGACTTTTAAGCAATGTCGGAATAGTTAAGATAGTCATTTTTAGGAATGGAATGAATGAATTTTGCCTGTTGAGATGAAGATAAACCTTTGGAGGCATGCTGTCAGAAGGATGTTTTAGTGAGAGTCCTTGCTAGTTCTTGCAAGAGGTTTGTATCAGAGACTGTTTGTTTCACCCCAGTCTCTCTTCATTTATTTAGATGTTTTTATTTCATTCATCCATTGTTTTAAGTTTGCCAAATACAGATTCTGCACATGTTTTCTTGTATTCATGCCTAAGTATTATGCTTTATTTTTTGCTATTGTAAATACCATTGTGTTTTTAATCTCAAAATTCCAATTATCTGCTGCTAGTATATAACAAAGCAATTACCTTTTGCATATTAACCTTAGGTCTTACCCTAATGACTTATTAGTTGCAAAAGGTTCTATCTGTTCTTCATATTTTTTTACATGGATCATCATATGATCTGTGCACAAAGACAATATGACTTTTTGCTTCCTAATCAGTCTGTCTCTTTTCCTTTTGTTGTCTTATTAGGCTAACTTAGACCTTCAGTGTGATGTTGAATGGGAGTGCTGAGAAAGGATTGAGAATAATGACTTTAATTACTTGTAGGTAAGAGATCCAAAATCACATTCAGGTTTAAATTTCGAAAGATATCTTTTCAAACATAGTTATTTTTAAAGTGCTTTATAGTTTGTCCCTGTTCAATTTAACTATATTTTATTTCCTGCATTTGTAAGACAAGTTTATTTCTAATACAATTACTTTTGTGAAATTGTTTTCCCCCAGAATGAATTTTCAAAACAGAAAAGCAATCTATAGAATGCAAGAAAAATTTGTAGATCATACATCTAAAAAATGGTGCATATTCAGTGTGGAAAGCTCCTAAAAATCAATGCACACACACACACACAAACACACTCTGATTGAAAAATGGACCAAGTACTTTGAACAAACATTTCTCCAGAAATATGTGAATAACCACTATTCACATGAAAATATTTTCAAATCACTAAACTTTAGAAAAAATGCAAATGGAAACTACAAAAAGATAGTATCTCACAGCATTAACATGCTAAACTTCAATAAAAATCAGAAAATAACAAGTGTTAGTGAGAATGGAGAAATTGGAATCCTTGTGCAGTGGTAATGGAAATACGAAGTCATACAGCTTCTATGGAAAACAGGAATTCTTCAAAAAAGTTAAAAACAGACTTACCATATAATGCCACAATGCCAATTGTAGGTATATGCATGAAAAATTGAAAACAAGGTCTTAAAGGGATACTCATATAATCCATGTACATAGCAGCATTATTCACAAGAGTTGAAGTGTGGAAGCACCCTGATTCTCTACCAATAAATGAATAGATATGCAGTGTGATTTATATACACAATGGCATATTACAAAACAAACAGGAAAGATATTCTGAATTGCGCTACATGAATGAACCCTAAGAATATTAAGCTAAATAAAATGTAGCAGTCACAAAAACACAAATACCAGTACTGTATGATTCCACTTACATTAAATACTTAGAATAATCAAAGTCATACAGACAGTAGAATACTGGGTGTCTAGCACTGGGGGAAAGGAGGAATAGGGAAATTACTTAATGGGTACAAAGTTTCAATTTTGCAACATGTGAAGAATTTTGGAGATGGAGGATAGAGAATGCTGCACAACAATATAAATGTATTTAATGCCACTAAACACACAGTTAAAATTACTAATGTGATGTTTTTCTCTTATTTGTATTTTACTGCAGTAGAAAATTGAGAAACATTATGTACAACATTCTTAATAAAGAACATATTGTCAGTATACTGATTATAAGCTCATTCAAAATCAAAAGTTTTTGAACATTCTACCTAAATTATGCCTACACAATGACATGAATATAAACTAGCTATATAGGACTCGGAAGAGCATTTGACATGATAGTCTTTCCTGTTAATCTGTAGCTTTATATATTAAAAAAGGATATAGCAGTTGCCATGGTAAAATTCTGGCTCTGCTGAATGCTGGAACCTGGAACATAAGCCTAGGATTTGATGAAACTATGTAATTTTGAAATGAACAGGAATGTTTTACAGTCAATTACCTAATTCTGTTTACCTTCTTGCATATATGGTTGCTCTATTTAACTCCAAAGAACACACATTTGAATTAAAGGTACACTAAATAGCCATGAAATCACAAATTTAATTTTTAATATTAAGAATCTATAATTTTAACATTTTAAGGGCAATAAATTATTGAGCAAGAAGTTAAAGAAATTATTTATGTCTTTTTTCCAGAGACTGGCTCTGTAAGAGAATTTATCATTACAGTAATAAAAATACAACACTTTCTCTTCTTTTACATCATAGATTATACAATGCAGTTTTAAATCTTTTCAGTAACATGAGGCATGTTGCCATTTATCTATTGTTATCCAAGTGGATAATTTTTAAGTTTTGGACATTGGAATTCATTTGCATTCATCTCAGTATACAGGAGTATAATGAATGCATGGTATTCATGTTGATGACATATACTCCATAAAAGTTTAATTGTCACTCTGCATTAATTAAGCTTGAATTAATGAACACTTTCAAAGTTTTGCAACAGTTGAATCACCAGTTCCCATCAAGCATGACTGAAGCAAAATTAGCTCATTCTGAATGCTAAAGCCATTGACACAAAAAAATAAAAAAGCAAGAAAAGCGATACACAGAACCTCAGTCAATTATCATATTGAATAAGCTAGTGCACTGGCAGAAATGCCAAATTCCAGGTAGAATTTAAGTCTAAGATCAATCTCTTTTGCTGTAAATTCTGTTGCATGTGGCCTGAGATACTCTTTTTCTTTCATAATTTTCATCATTATGTAAAATTGCCTACATTATACCATGTTAGGAGATGCATCTGTATTCAGGGCTGACTTTCTTGTTGGTTTAAAGATGCTGAGTGGAAAAAGAAAAAAAAAATGATGAGAAAAGAAGGAAAAATGGAAACAAAGCTTTTGTAAATAAGGAGGGGAAGAGGGCTTAAAGAGAGGGTATGAGAATGGGAAAAAAAAGAATCAAGGTACAAATTTCATGTGATGAATGTGCTCATCGTGCATGCCTAAAATATACTAATAAACTTAATTAATTTTAAAAAAAGATAGTAAATGTGTGGGGTGTAGAGTAAACCTATGCTGTAATGCTAATACCTTTTATTTTCCCTTAAAATTCCAGAGCTAATCCTTTAAGGAGAATCTTGTCCTCCTTTAGAAAAGCATCAGATTTGAGATTTGAAGGCATGGAGTGACTCATCTGAGTTGCAAAAGGAACCAGGAAGAAGATGTGAGATTTCTGACTCTAAATTTAATCTCCCTCTGTCCACTGCATAATTAATGCTGCCTTTGAATAGTACAGAAAGAATAAATGAGAATGGAAGCCATCTACTACTTCTGTCTACATTAACATGACTTCACTACTCCACTGTCCTCACCAACAATACTTGCATATTCTAAGAAACTCAGCCAGGAAGATACATGGTACAAATTACTTCACTGATTACTGCGGGAACTTTAATTCTTTACCAACCAACAGTTTTACACCCCTAAGATTTTGTAATCCATTTAGTAAAATCTTGCTTTTTCTCCCTCGTTAAACTACTCATCAAGATCTTTACACAATCTTAACCATGCAAGCCTTCCTCATGTCCTAACTACACTGAACATTGCTCCTCCAAGATGCTACTGAGCGTGTTGAGGTAGTACTCTCACCATAGTAAACTGACTTGGATTGAACTAGAATCAAACATATGTTTATTTCAAACTTATTGAATTTGAGTTGCAGAAGGAAGTTAGAGATAGAAAATGGCTATTTGCCTTTTCATATAAACTCAATGATCACCTTCTTAGGGAGATTCCTAATTCTCTCCTCCAAATCTGAATTTAAAATCTGTGAAAGCAGAGAACCCTGTGCACAGTCATCATAGGACTATTCAAAGAAAAAAATCAATATTACACCTGAAGCATTTATGAAGCATTCAAGTAAACCACATTATCATTACCCAGGTACTAAATTGCAACGTCACCACCATTACCATTAAAGTTACCTGCAGGCTTTTGTTCCATCTCATCCTTCTGCTTCTCCCAACTCCTACAGATAACACCATCCTGTTTTGTGGGTCAGATCTATTTTTTTCAAGATAAAGGTTAACACGATTTTATTACATATGCAATGCTGCCCACATAATAAGCTTTTAAATTAATCTCCAGCTTCTAGAAAATAGAATCACTTGTTTTGTAACTTCCTTTCACACTGAATATAGTGTTTCCAAGATTTACCGCTGTTTGGACATCTATAGTACTTTCATTTTTATGCATTTTAAAATAGTACTTTCATTTTAAAAGCATTTTTTGTATAGTTGGGGGTTTATAATTACATTGGACATGATTGCCCTTAAAATATAGGAATTTTTTTTTAGGGAAAACAATCCTTTCCCTTCATTAGAAGGATGATTTGATTGAGCTTTATTGACTGTGAAGAAAAGACTTCCGGTGAAATGTCAGGAAAGGAAGATTGAAGAAAAGAAGCTCTATTTCTCTATCATGCTGTGATGGGTGAAGTGGCATAGGTGACCTGGCCATTGGAGAGAATGTGTCATGACCTTGAAAAGGGCCTTGGCCTGTGCGAGCAGGTTGAGATCCATAGACAAAGACTTTATAAGAAAATGCCCACAAAGCACCAGTGTCTCTCTGTGATGGTGGTTCCCCTCTACCACCCTTACTCTTGTGTAGAAGTCTTTACTGGCAAGACCTTGTGTTCATAGAGCTTTAGCATGTGAAATAGGAGAGGCAGTAACTACCACTAAGACAAATCTGTGTGTAGACAGGACAGCAGCTGCAGGAAGGAAACTAGTATTTCAGGATGGAGACTCCTAGAAAGTAATTTGAAGCAATCACTATGGGAACAGGGATATCACCAGAGATTCTATAGTCTGTGGAATAGGGGATGAAATCATGTTGTCTAGAAATTGAAGGAAAGTGTAAGACCCCAAAAGCCTAGAGGAATTAGGAGCCATCAATTGTATGGTGAATTAGCCGGGCGTGGTGGCGAATGCCTTTAATCCCAGCACTTGGGAGGCTGAGGTAGGAGGAGCGTTGTGAGTTCGAGGCCAGCCTGGGCTACAACGCGAGCATAAGGCTGGCCTGAGCTACACAGTGCGACCCTGCCTCAAAAAACCAGGGCCAGGAGTTTGGCTCAGTGACTTAAGTGCCTGTCTGACAAGCGCGTGGTTGTGAGTTCAATCCCTGGTGCCGCAAAAAAAAAAAAAAATTGTATGGTGAATTATAATTAGTGTATTTTCCATCTTCCCTAAGGGAACTCTAAAGACTGTTTGAATGAGAGACATGAATAAATAAATAACTTTGGGGGCAGAAACAAATACTCCAGAAAGATCAAATTGTAAAATACAGCTACGGAGGCCAACTACCTAAAATTTAAAATGGAGTTGCAGATAAAAGATAAAAAATGATACAGAAAAAAGATGATAGGAAGGTCTTCGAGTTTGGGAACATGCCACTAGGTTCAGGATGTAAAAGAGCTCTTGTTCTGCAGTCCACATGAAAAACGCAACCATTGTACTAATTTCACCAAAGTGACATTTGCCCTTACCTCTAACCAATGGAGTCTGTTTG
>RJWM01004296.1:0-102938 GCA_004363535.1 Dasyprocta punctata | reverse complement strand
TCTAAAATTTCTTTCTTTCTTTCTTTCTTTCTTTCTTTCTTTCTTTCTTTCTTTCTTTCTTTCTTCTCTCTTTCTTTCTTTCTTTCTTTCTTTCTTTCTTTCTTTCTTTCTTTTTTGCTGATGGTAATAAGGAGCAATAGCTGGGAATAAAACAATGCCTTGTAGCCCTCCCCCCTTTTGTCTTTGTCACAATCATGTAGATGCTGTCACTGCAAGTCACCTTTTGAAGGCACTTGTGAGGATGAAAGGGTTCAGGAGGTATTAAAGGGTATGAAATTTAATTGGACCCCATATTTGCTACAAAGTGAGTTTGCAGCTGGCAATCAAAGGGTGTGATTGTAGTCCCAGATGGATCCTGCTACCATCTCCCAGGTCTGTTGCCCTATGGATATTTCCACTGATCATTCAAATTAACATCTGCAAGTTATAAAAACAGGAATACTGCAGCAATCAGGAGCACAATACTGACCCCAAGTGGAATAAAACCTAAATTGTACTTCGGTTTCCTTAACAGAGATGAGAGCCACAGGTGCTGAAAGAAGAGAAATATCACAAAGAAGAGAAATATCACATGTAGTAAACAGCCGCTGAGTCTTACAGATGCTTGAAAGAAACCAGCATGTTGATTTCTTTATAATATGCTTTGATAGACAATAAAGTATAATTCATTATATGTGCTTCCAGGTAAATGCCTTACAAGGTCATTGCCCACCTACATATATTTCCAATTACCAGCACATGTGAGCAAGGTTAATAATCTTTAGCTAGATATACTCTGAATCTTTTTTTCTGAAAAACAAATGCAAATTCAGAGAAAACATTCAATAATCTGCCCAAATACAAATAAAGTAGGGTTATTTGGTTTTTTTCTTTTTTTCCCTAAGTATTTAAAAGTCAATTTTGTAATTTGACTTTTCAAAATTTTGAAACTCATTTCTAGCTTCAGGATTTATGAGTAGATGCTGAAGAACAGAAAAAGCAAATGAATGAATGACTAAAGCCTGTGCCCCAAGATGGGATTGGGTGGTCCTAAGACAAATACTGAAGGCTGCAAGCCCACCCAAGAGGCATCTCCATCTCTTTCTTATGTCACCCAGGTGGGTTTGCTGACCTGGTTGTATAAAGAAGGGGATGGAAATGATGAGAAGAGATCTGAACAGTGATTGTTGACCTTGTAACACCATTATGAAAGGCTCTTGCCGCACCAGCTTTAGCCTCTTGTTTCAGGCTCATCTCACAAATGTACACTGTAGTCAATGACTTCCCCCCAAATTCTTTTAACTAAGGCCCTGTCTTCTGTGTTACACGCTTGGCTTCTTGAATCCCAATGTTGGGGGGCGGAGGGGGCGGGGACTCAGCCATAACAGACTCTTACAAGAAGAGGAGGACAATGGATATATGCAGAGATAGGAAGAGATTACTGGTTGGAACACGTATAATTAAGGCCCTCAATGAGAAAAGGATGCTGTTCTCCTTATGCAAACTAGATGTTCTCATCATTTTTGATCTAAAAAGTAACATATTATTAAAAGCATAGGGCAGGGAGGTCTCCCTACAAAATACATGAAACTAAACCAAAGACAGAAATCAGAAAATGCTGTCTCTTCCCATAATTTCCTAAGACCCTATCCCAGGCCAGTTAAGCCTGAGTCTCTTAGGGTGTTACAGAAGTATCTCCCACATTTTCTTGATGATGATAATCAGCTGGGTCCTTGTTAGATTTAGGAACTCTTAGACCTCTCAAGCCCTCTCTCAGATCTACTGAATGTCTTGAAACTCCATTACTGGTCTTACCCTTGGAATAATTTTGCTAATCATCAATACTTTTACTTAAAATATTCTGATCTATTTCAATTAGGGTACATGTCTTACTGATATGAAAATGTTGAGTTGTGCAAGATCTCTCACTAACCATCCTCAGTTTCCCAGAAAATAAGAAATCGTAACAAGGTAATGTAAATACACTTACACTATAAAAAAATCCATGGCCAACATGGCTTTTGCTGCTTATTTTGCATTGTTTCTTGTATTTAACTCAGCTTACAGTAACTATGACTTTATTTTCAAATTACTGTGCTGGAAGAAAAATGTATTAGATCAAGGCTTTTCATTTGGAAAAGCCGTAATATTCTCATTACCATTTCAATGCTTGTTTGGTTATTAAAAGTGATAATTCATGCTCATGGGCAGTGGCCCTGAATCAAGAACAATAATGAGTGAGGAGAGAATTCTTCAGGCTTCTGGGACCCAGCTGCCAACCTCATCTGACCTCTTCACAGCAGGGGTCTTCTCATAACATGGGGACGGTCCTGCCGATGCTATCAAAGATACCCTTGGCACAGTGCTGCTTGCGATGGATTTTAAGATTTAAATGTATCTCTTGTAGTTTAACTTAAGTAGCATGAATGACTACTGGCCTGAAACCTTACAATTTGTCTGGCTGTCTCATTTTCAAAGAACAGATCCACTCAGAAAAAGGAGCTTGGTGTAGGTACCTATACAGAGGCTGCTACTGTCTGGATATGTCCCCAGAATTCATGTGTTGGTAGCTTTGTACCTACTGCAATGGTGTCTGGAGATAGAGTCTTCAGGAAAGATGTTTAAGTCATAAGGACACTACCTCCCTCAATGAATTAATGCCATTATAAAAGGGCTTTATGAAGATATTCCCCATTCCTTTTCCTTTTTCTTTTTGACCTTTTGCCTTCTACATATGCAAACACTGCATGGAATCCATCACCAGGTGCCAGCTTCTCTTCCTCTAGAACCATGAGAGTAAATTTTTGTTCTTTTTCAATTACCCAGTCTGTGGTATTCTGTCACTGCAGCACAAATGGACCTAGACAGAGTCTAAGGGAGGAATACAATAGCAGCAACTGAGGTAGGTCATCCAACCAGCTAATCCCAGTGTCCCTTCCTGGGCCACTTGCTGCTCTCTCCTGGTGTCACTATTTCTTTCTGTGACTGTGCTCTCTCTACTCCCTCCTCTCCAGCCTCCTGTTCCTTTGCATCTTGGTCTTGCTTAGGGACCACCCTGACCACAACCCTTGTGAAGTTATACCTCCCACTGTTAAAAGTCTCACTGTCTTGTCTTCTAGGTACAGAATCTTGAGAAGGAGAACATGATGGGCTCAGCTCATCCTAGGATACCAAAGGAGTGAATGACAGGCAGGGTTGATATGCTAGACCGAAACCTGCAGCAGGATCTTCTCAAACCCTGAGGCTACCAGGGCTAAATGATTGCTGGACTGTGTGGAGTTCAGAGGAGAGTGGAGCTCAGATACCCAGGTAAGTGGGAAACACCAGGCAGACTCGTGACACCATGATTTCCAATGCCTACAGAAATAGTTCCATATTTCGTCATACCACTGAAAACCCTGACTTCTTTGATAGTGCAGAGGGTCAGGGTCATGATAAAGTATCGCCTTGGCTTTACCTGTCCAATGCCTATAGATATATTTGAAAGAGTTATGAACCTTGAGGCCAGCGAGGACTAAGGTGTTTAGTTCTCACTCAAGTCCCCAAAGAACTAGGCATGTTCTTCTACACCGAGAGAAAGTAGTAAGCCATTTACTATTATTGACCAGCAAGTGAGGGCTTCCTTGAGTCTACTATCTATTATGCTATCATAATTTATATCTGGATGTCCCCTCAAAGCCTCATGCACCCATAGGTAAGGTTTCTGGAAGGTAATTGGTCCATAAGGGTGTGATAGTTATCAGTGGATTAGTCCACCGATGAGTTTGAGTTTATAGCTAAATGTGATACTGGGAAGTGAAGCCTGGTTGGAGGAGGTGGGTCACGGAGAGCATGGTCTGGCTGGATCTCCCTCCCTCCTCCCTTGAGCTCTCCACTTCCTGCCACTATGTAATAAGCAAGCCTCCTCTGCCATGCCCCTCTGCTATGCTTGTCCCCCATAGCTGACTATGGACTGAAACCTGTGAGCCAAAATAAACCTTTTCTCCTTTAAATTGAGGGTGTCAGGCATTGTGTCTCAGCCACAAGAAAGTAACTAAGGCATAGGCATATATCTAATTATGGTGCTTGGACACAGGGTCTTGCATTGCACAACTTTAAAGTTGTACTGGGTAGGTTCTTCAGCTCCTTTCTCAGATCCTTCACATGTTCAGGGAACTTATTTTCAACTCTGTGAGCAGAAGTACAGGCAGTGCTAGCTTCAGGAGAAGGAAAAGCAGGAAATTAACTACTTGAAGAAATTCTGCACAGCAAAAAAGAATATAGGCTGACTCAACCATTCCTGACTCAACCAATTGGAGCGTGTATAATCTTGGACAGATTACTTACCAGCTCCCTGTCTCCATTTTCTTATCTGAAAAATGAGACAAATTTTCAACAAATGATTTACCGTCTCCCTTCCTCCATTTTCTCATCTGGAAAATGAGAAAACAAGACTTCACAGTGTTGTCATAAAGAACAAATGAGAAAATCCATGAAAAATGTTTAAATTCGTACTTGGTACATGGCAAGCACCCAATAAATACTAGTAGGTATTATCATTAGAAATCATACTAGGAAATCTCCATTAATTACATCATTTAAATCTCTTAACAACCATGCAGGATAGGTACTAGTAATTCCATATGATCCATAAAACTTGAGCCTGAGATATTTTAATTCAGCTAAGTAAGGGTATGAATAGCCTTTTCTTAAAGCACCAGAAAATAAACATTTTAGGCTTGGCAGGCCTGATAGTCTATGTCATGGGTATTTGCCTTTGCCATAAGAGCAGAAAATAGCCATAGACGACAGTAAAGGAGTGAGTGGTGCTTTGTTGCAATAAAAGTTTATTTATAAAAACAGGTGGACTGATCCTTTCCAGTTGCCCATCATTCACCAACCCCTGGCCTAAGATCACACAGCAAACAATTAGGATTTAAACTTAAGAAAATTACTTTCTTCCCACTAAACCAAAGGTTTTCTAATTCTTTTTTTAGTCATAGAAACATCTTTCGTAACTGAAATTTTATGTAAATCTCCAAGATATCAAGATATCAGTTAGAGCCAGAAGCCCACTCATACTTTTCTCCACTTACTGCCCATCCCAATTGATGCCCATATTCAAGTCCATGATCTTAAGGCATATGGGGTTTGTTTTTAACTGCAAAATTGAAGGTATCTGCTGCCAAAGCCTTGGTTCAGATGGCCTCGATGGTGCTGAGTGATGTGTATTTTTTCATAAAACACCTGGATGACTCTGACTTAGGGTATCCTCATACCACTTATTGAGAAACACAGATAAAAGTAAAACAGCCTAACCCTGAAGCCTGATATACATGAAGACACAGCCTGAGTTTAACTGACATCAGTCTTCTCCTTAGATTTGAGACAGGAATTAATCTATTTTCATATAATCAATGCCAATGCCTAAAAGCTTGTCAGATGCTTTGAAAACAGTAAACCTCTTTCATCATACTTATCTCATAGCCATTCTTGGCATCTGGTCTTATAAATGTGAAGTACATACAAAATCTTTTTCTGATTCCTGCGGTGAATCTAATGGGAAATTACAGCAGCAGACCAAGAACTCTATAAGATATTGGGGTGGAAGATTGGTGTCTTAGTTATTTTCACTCATTGCCAAGACAAAATACCTAATGCCCAAAATTAGGGAAGGAAAGGTTTATTTCTTACAGTTTCTCGGGAGTTTCAGTCCTTACTTAGTTGGCTCCAAGGCAGTGTGTCATGGCGGGGCCACCATTCATGGTGGCTGCAAGCAGCAAGGAGCACTGTTGACAGAAGGAGGACAAGAGGAAGACCCGCCTCATTTACACTGTATGTCAGCTCCACCCCTGGGCGGGTACAGCACTCACATTGCCAACCCCGGTGCTAGACAACAAACTGAACACAGGCAAGCACCAGACTTAGTCCCTTCAAAAGTATATGAGGACTTGGGGGTACATAGCATATCACCCAATACAATTGGTGACAGGAAAATACTCCAACCATTTACCTTTGAAAAGAACTTCCTAGAGTTCCAACACTACACCCCTAGAAAGTGAAAACATTATTGATCATATGGTGAAGAGATATTAAGTAAGTGTCTCCCCACCACAACCAGGGAAAACTGAGTACAAGGAGGGCTTAATCAGAAATTCAGACAATTAGATAGATGCCTGAAAAGCAGGAGCTGGTATCTAGTTCCATTTCCAAAAGAATACCATTAGCTGAGAAAGGCACAAGCATTAAGTTCTTAATATCACTGGAAGTGCCAGAATGTCCTCATAAAACTTGAAGATATGTGTTTTCTGGCCCCACAAAGAACAGTTTGTACTTTTCTGGGCTACGAACTTGTCCGTGGGGAGCACTCCTTTCTTGGTGTCTCTGGGGCCACTTCCAGGACAGATTTTCCAGCAAAGTTGGATACTCCATACCTTGTTTGGTGCCTGGCAGCTGGAGCTGCTAGCAACTCACCCACTAAGTGTGCCCCAGGTAATTAAAAACTAGGAAAGACTTGGGGTGCCTGCCTGTGAGGGTCGCTACAGATTTCCTGTGTTTTAGCATGTCTCCTTCCCCTTCCCGCTGAGACATCCAGGGTTGCAGCTCTATAAACACTGTGAAAAAACTCTTGTCTTCCTGAAAAGTTGACAATCTATCTTTCTTTATGGCTCTTCAGGGGATATAATGGACAGAACACAGGCCTGGAAATGAGAATATTACAATAATATCGTAGCTACAATTGATCAGAGGTATACCACGGATAAGGCTTTATGCCATGCATTTTATCTAGACTAATTCATTTACTTTTGTCACAGTCTATTAAACTGCATTATGTAGGTTCTTGCTACTCAAAATCTGGCCCACAGACTAGCAACATGGGCCTCGTCCGGAAGCCTGTCAGAGCTGCAGTCTTGGGCCCCACAAATGTAAGAAACCATATTCAGCACTTTTCCCAGACGCTGGGCCTGGCATTTTGTGCATACTGCAGCAGAAGAAGCACTGAGGTAGCTCCCAAACAAACTAATTGCTGAATCATCTGGCTGCAATAGCACTGATTTTTTTTTTTACCTGAAAATAGTGAGTGTGTTACCAATAATTGCTTCTACTTGCTGAGTACATGGCCTTGCACTCGCTGCCACCAATCCTCATGACAGCCCTGAGAGGCTGGTGCTCAAATTTCGATCTTACAAATCATGAAACTAAGGCCAAAGGCAGAAAAACAGCTTCCTATTTGAAAAGTTAATAAACAGGAGAGCTGAGATGTAAACCTTCCCTGCAGGACTAAAAGACAAATGCATGTTCTCTCCCAGGCCCCCTTTCTCAGAAGATCTCTGACATCATTCAGTTCTTAGCCAATATCCAGATTGACTGAATTGCTTACTCTACAGGGATATCAGCCAGCAGAGCTCCCTGACCTAAGCAATCCCTTGTTCTTGCGTAGCTGCTCCCTTGCCTCAATGTCCAGCCCTGTGAGAACCAGGGTCTTCAGACCTTAGATGAGCAGCCTGCTGGTTAGCTGACTGGCGGCATGCTTCCCAGAGTGTGCTCTACTGACTGCTGGTCACACCTGGCCCCAGTAACACCTGTTCTTTTTTAGATCCAAACCCAACCTTATTTGAAATTTCCTAGGAATGAGCTGTCAGTTTCTCATCCTTTGTTGGAGCCAGACTACTCATAGTTTCTTGTTTATACAGAAAGAGCCAGCTCAGCACAATGTATCACTACATCTGTTCCTCTCCCAGCTCTGAATCCCTGTCACACGACATTTACTTCAACCTGCCACTGTCCAAAGGAGCAGTATGAGGGCCAGAGAGCAGTGCATTTTCTTTTTTGTAATAGCCGCCTGAGTCTCTTGCAGTGCAACTTTAGCCCACCCCACTATATCTACAACACATTTACTAGATATTGATATATTGTTTACATTTGACATCAGAAAACTGCACTATTTCCTATTGCTGTAAGAGCCCAATAAAATCACAAAGGCTTGAAGAGGAGGCAAAACAGAAGAGAAAAAAAACAAACAGAAAAAGGGGATGAAGGGGAGGAGGAAGAAAATCTAAGAAGAATTTTGAATTCATTTTTCTACAACTCAGGAGTGAAGTTAATTAAAACTCTTCCATAGTAAAAGTCAAAATAGTTGCTCTTCACTGTGAACATACTATGCATTAAGTACTGTTAAGTATCTAACTGTGGGTCTATTTAATCTTTACAACTCTATGAGTCAAGTATGATTATCAGCACCCAATAAAGGCAAGCAAGACCAAGTAGTTGAGCATAATGAATTTAGAAAGTTACAGGGCTGAGATTTAAACCTTAGTCTGAAACCTATGCTTCCCCCTACACCCTTTCTGCTGGAACCGTGCATTATGTCTCCTTTCACTACCAACCTCCATGGGTATCCAGGAATGTCACCTTTTATCTGGCTGTGCAGGACTCAACACCAAGACACTGTAGGGAGACTGTCTTAGTCATTTTCCCACCAGTAGGATGCAACACACAACACCCACGATTTAAAGGAAGAGAGATTTATTTTGGCTCAGGAGGGCCGGAGTGTAGCTCAGCAGCACAGCACGAGGCAAGTGAGAGGTCATGAGCTCCATTCCCGGTACCAAACAAACAAAAAAAAGATCCATGTATTTTGGCTCACGATTTAGTCCATGGTCAGCAAGTTCCAGGACAGAAACAGGATGGCAGAAAGGCACAGTGGAGGAAAAGGTGCTCAACCCGTGGGAGCCAAGAAGCAGAGAGAAAAGAGAGGCTCTGGGGAGGGAGATAGGCCCTTGCAGGTCACACCCTCGGTGGCCTCCTCTTCTGGGCAAACCCTACCTCCTAACAACACACTCACTCTGAATTCTTCAGTGATTAATCTGCTGATGAGTCCAGTGCCTCATGATCCAATCATCTTCCAAAAGCCCCATCTCTGAATACATAAGCCTCTTGACTGGGGGAATATTCTAGATCTAAACCATGACAGACTATAAGCAAAAGAGCATTATTCTGGAACAGCTTGATTAAGAAGGCAACAGTTCCTCTTCTCCTGCTTTGGAAACTGATGTTGAACATTACTTCATTTCTGTCCTTCCAAACTAGAAACAGGAAGTTACTTAGGTTCCACATTAGCTACTTTCTCATTATGTAGACAGTCAGAGCTGTCTTCATTCAATTTATTGCTACATTAGTCCCAAACCTGGCGAAGGAAACACATTAACTTTTAATAACAGGCCTTTGATGACTTAGAGGAATCAGTTCCTGCCAGTTCCTTTCTTACATTTATCCTTGAGAATCACAGACCAGTGGGGCAAAGTGACAAATTCAACCTAGTCATTCTGTAGGGGAGGAAAAGGAGGAGTTTGGAATTCATGGCAGAACTTTAAAAGTACATCCCATGTTTAATCATCTGCTGAAAGCTTATGGTAGTAAGTAATAACTTGGTAGTTCCTGAAATCACATTTATTCCAAATCCTGTCAATGGCACAAACTAGAAACAGGGAAAGGAAGGGAGTTATGTAGGACTTCCTTGGGAATTATTCTTCCCGGTCACAAACATGCTTTGCAAGGTAGGGAGCAATTTTGGTTTTATGCATTACTATAATAGACCTGAAATTAATTCAGATTCTAATCATAACAAGAGCCTTGAGAATCAGTGCAAATTCTAGTCAAATTATTATCATCATCATCAAATGTTTATTGAGCATCTAGGATAATAGCTGCTCGGAATGCAAAGAACCCTGAGCCCCTCTTCCTGCTCTAAAGAAATTAAATAGCAATAAAATTAATAATGCATGTTGAGTTCACTTGAGATACAAGGTATTACAAGAGATAGACTGGGACAGAGAAGGAAGCCAGTGAGAGCAGTGATGTGGCCAAAAACATGGAGCTTAGAAGGCAGACAGCATACTGCTCAAGGAAGAAGGATCACCTGTCTGGAGCACAAAGTTCATGTCAGGGTTAATAGAACCCTGAAAGAGAAGCAGTTTATGAAAGGACCATGTCAAGTGGCTGTGATTTTCACTCTTTGGTATTAGGTAATTTTTGAAGGTTTCACAGTAGGGGAGTGTTTTAAATGAAGAGTATATAAGAATATCTCCAATGGGCATGAGTAGTATGAGACTGGGAAAAGAGAGGCTCACTTGGAAGTGTCCCCTTAGTTAGGAAAACCAAGTATGGACTCTGAAAACGGCCTATGGGAATGTGAAATAAATGATCACTGTAGATACCAATAAAATAAAACAAGATACCCAAATTTTTTTTCTCCATGCCTCTGGAATTATCTACTTATTTTCTACCTGTGACAGTAGAATAACAACAGACAGACCAGGTTAAAATATCACACTTTTCTCTCACTGATTTTATGCTCTTAAATAAATTTCCTTTGATTTTGTGGTCTTCCTTTAGAGTATTTGCTTAGCATCTTGTGTTTTACCATATTTGTGAAAAGGCCTTGTTTTAGAGGATTTCATTTTAACAAGACATATTCTTCAAGAGACTAGATTGTCAAGTTGGTAGCATCAATCAAGTATGAAGTATTCTTCTGAAGAACAATACTAGATAATGCAGAACCAATTTCAGGCAATAGGGGTTGGTCTGCTGCCTTGGGAGTTATTTTTTTAAATACCATTGGAGTAACTGTGGCCTCCAAGGACTGGTGAACACTTCCAAACAACAGAGTATCCACAGTCATTTAAATTGACCATTCCTCCATTAATATGGGCCCTTCTAGAAACACACAGATTTCTTACTTGAGGACAAAGCTTTCTGGGGAAGGGAAAATATTGTCCCTGGAAAACAGTATAATAGCCAATGATTACTGCACCAAGTGACAAGCACTGTTCTCACTCTTCTATATGAATTATTCCATTTATGTCTATCTAGTCACTTTCCTTGTTCCTGGGACAAAATACTTGGTATTTGCAACTTAAGGGAAAAGTTAACTTTGGCTGCCCATTTCAAAATTCAGCAGATTTAACGACAAAATTTGCATGAGACAAGAGCCTGAGCTGAGGAAAGCTGCTCACCTTAAGGTAGACAGGAAGCAGAAAGAAAGAAAGGAGGAGCCAGAGAGGGACATAAACACATCCAAGTCATGCTTCCAATAACCCACAGGCCCCTCCTGCTCAGAACAAGTGAACTATAGCAGCCTCATCTCATAGTCTAATCTCTTCCAAAGTCCCACCTAGAAAGGCAATGAGGCTCTTGTGAGACATCTAAGTATAAACCAAAAAAATCTCTGACAGCAAATCCTGTAGAGTTGATGTGATTGTCATTTCTGCTTTCCTGACGGGGAAATTGGGCTTAGAGTATAAACAACTTGCCTAAGATTATATAGCTAAGAAATGGCAGCAGTAGGGGATCCTTGGCCTTACCCACTGCCCAGTGATTCCAAATGGTTTTGGTGCAAAATAAAGGATTAAAAAAAAAAAAAAAACAGTAGGCCAGACCAAAATATCCTACATAATCTGTACTGCAGCTGGTCTAATGTACCCATTACCCATAGGACTTGGACAACTAGGGTCTTCTAGTTTATTCATCTAGCCAACTCCATCAGTACTTTTCAAACATTAGTTTCAGAATCCCCTGATGGTATTCAATAAATTCAGCTTCCTAGGCCCCACCATAGGAAATTAGGATTCACTTATCCTGTGTTGACTTTGTACCCTTCTCATCTACATTGTCCTCCTGACATTGACCTCCACCTGTCTACTCACTGGAGATAGAGAGCAAAAAGAGGCTGGGGATGGGTAGAGGGGAGGTTAGCTGCTAGCAATTAATTCGCTAAAAGATCAGAGATAAAAAGAGAAGGGATAAGAAATAAAGCATAGGCTACTTCTAGGACAGAATAACCAGGTCTGCCTGATCCATAATAAAAGATAGTACTATCAGTATAGAGAACTATGCCATAAAACTGTTCAGGATTAGCCAAGCTGGAATAGCATTACATAGCATCATTTTAACAGATGCTATTGTCATTGCAACAAACCACTTGCTATAGACACTTATGAAATGCAATGTTCAGATAAAATTTCAAAAATATTTACTTAAGCATTTCAAAAATATTTCTTTCCAATTCTTCAGGGTTAATACCACTAGAAAAAGGTACCAAGAAAGAGGAAGAAGAAGATACGGACTTAATATCCAGTCATCAGTAATACTGCATCACCATATGCTATTATCATGCATCACAGCACATCGCTACATGCTCCATGTCCAGACTGTATACTACATGGTTACTCCACTATGACAAAAACTTCCCTGAAGAAACCGATAGTCTGTTTCCTTACTAGATTGTTTATGCCTGGCACTGCACCTGACACAAAGATAGTAGTCACTCAATCGATATTCCTAAAGCATCCCAGAGCACTACAGAATGTAATTGCTAAATTCCATCATGCACTATTCAAATTCTATAGAAAGATCAATCTAAACAATGACAGAACTATTGAAAAGAAAGTGAGACTCCATCTGTTTTTCACCAGGGATCAAACTCGCAACCTCGAGCCTGCCAGGCAGGCACTTAGGCCACTGAGCTAAATACCCAGCCCTTCATCTGTGTTTTGAAGGACTTTAAGTCCATGGATGGTTTCCCTCCCTTCCTTTCATCTCCCCTTCTATTTTTCAATTTTCTCTTTTCTTTTCTATCTATAATCACTCTTTGGTAATCATACTCAGTCCTATGATTTCCAAAGTCATATATAGCATAGCAATTTGTAAACTCATATTTCCAGGACTGAATCAGTCATATATCCAGCTATGTACTTGGCCATATCCATGTGGAGTTCATTGAAAAAGAATGAACTTGTAATAAGCTCCACCACTCCACACTGCTGACAAACCTGCCCTTTCACAATCTTCACCACTTTGGTAAATACATGTCATGTTGCTTAGGTCAAAATCTTTAAATTGTGCTCTAGTCCTCTCTTTCACAAGTTCCCACTTCCCAAAGCAGGTTTTCTTGGCTCTATATTCATAAGATACCCCTAATTTGATCACTTTTCACTCACAGAGGCATCCTCTGCCAGGATTTCTTCTATAACCTCCCGACTGGCCGTCTGCTCCCATTTTAGCTCCTTCTAGTCTTTTTTTCACTTAGAAACCAGGTGGACTTTTTAACTGTCCACAGGACATGGGACTCTTCTGGTGAAAAGCTCTCACTGTTGAGCCATCTCACTCAGATCAGGGGAAATCCCAAAATCCTCACTGACCTCACCTCGCTGACCTGTTTCCTGCCATTCTCCACACTGGTGATCGGCTCAAGTCACCTTAGACGTTTTATAATTCCTCAGATCCTCCAAGCACACTTCAGCCTCAGGGCCTTTGAACTTGTTGTTCTGTCTGCTGGGAAGATTGCAGGTATTCCCATAACTCTCTCACCTCTTTCAGATCTTTACTTAAATCTCCCAGCCACAGTATTTAAAAATAACACCTCTTCTCCAAATCTACATATCCATATGTACTGTTGCACCAGTCACAATAGTCAAGATATGGAATCAGCCCAGGTACCCACCAATAAATAAAGGAAATGAGATATATACACAATGGAATATTATTCCTAAAGAAAAATGAAACTATATAATTTGGAGGAAAATAGATAGAACTGGAGATTATTACGTTCAGCAATATAAACCAGGCTTAGACATATATTGTGTGTTTTGCTTAATATGTGGAGTCTTCAAAATAATGACATGAAAACAGAAGGAGTGTATAACCCAAGAAGAAGATCAAGGGAGAGTGCTTAAGAACAGGAAATGAGCAGGATGAATATGATCAAAACATGTTATGCACATGTATGAAGATGTCATAATGATCCTAGTGTTTTCTTAAAATGTACTAATAAAACATACACATTGGAACAAATGTCTCTTGCTTACCTGCATGACTCTCTTCTACTTTGCTTTCACCATGTAATATTTGGTATACTAGTTCTCAGAATAAATTTGAAAGCGTAAAGACTCTATTAGATTTGCTACTATGCCTCCAACCCCAAGAATAAGGCCTACCACATTGTAAGTCTTTAATATTTGTATAAATAAATTAATAAAAATGGCTATGTGACTCAGATTGATGTAAAAGCCACAGGATGAGTTTGTAAATTATAAGGGAGCAGAGAAAAAGGACAGGTCTCTAATGTGGTAAAAAGCTTATGTTAATATAGTTGGAATTGATTGGGTTTAAAATAAAACTCGAATGAGACATATTGAGATAAATTCCCTTGAGATTATTTGGAATAATTATTATAAAATACACATTCTAAACATAAATAATGGTATATGATACATGTTATTATGTACAAACAGAGACACTAAAACAATATTAATAATAATTAATTCTGGTGAGTTGAGTTATGGGCGAATTTAGCCATCTTCCTATTAACTGTCTTGAGTTTTCAAATCTTCATAATAGTATCAGCTCGTTTTACAACTAAAAAAGTGTTTTTAAAGTTGACTTAGATTTGTAAAATACAGAAAAAGTAAGTTTAGGGGGTAATCATTATTCTCTGTATGAAACATGACTAGCGAATCCCATATATATTTAAAAAGAAGTAAATGAAATAAGTGCTGCAAGAAATGAAAGAAGCCTTGGGAATCTTTCCCAGAGGTCACTTTTAAGCCAAAACTTGAATGATGGTAAGAAGCAAACACAGAAGAGGGAAGAATTTTTCAGACAGAAGGTATAACAAGAACAACATCTGCAAAATGGAATAAACTTGAAGTGTCTGGTGTTTGATGATGAGAGGCGAAGTGGGAGAGTTAAGGAGAGCTGGGTTGCATAGAGGCATGTACATGAAAGTAAGGTGTTTGGATGTTATTCTAAGTGTAACGAAAAATCATTTTCAGACTTCAGAAGAGTAGTCATGCAAGTAAACCAACATGCTCTTTCTGTTATGAGAAAAGCAGGGGCATAAAATGAAGTTTAAAAGTACATAAACTGAAAAACATGGCATGGTCTAGGTTAATAATAGTAGAGATCAAAAAAAGTGGGAAATATTTAAAGGCAGAGCTAACCAGACTTGTTAATGAATTGGTTGTAGGAGGTAAAAGAAAAAGAGAAATGATGAAAATTACTGTCAAGTCATATGGAATCTATTCTAAGCTACTAACACCTTCTGGAGGTGGATGGATTCACATTACACTTAGAGCATGACTTTGAAACCTCCATATTGCTATCCAAAGGCAGCTGCACACCCGAGGAAAGTGTCAGTTACTCACTGTTAAGAATTGTCCTCTGGGTGCTAAAATACTGCTGAAGGATGTTGTTAAACATGGTTGTAAAGAAGTAGAAAAAATGAATCCTTTTCTCTTGAAGTTTATGAACTTATAAGTGAGGTAGGGCAAGTACAAAGCCATATACAATATAAGTAGACTTTTTCACATGCTTGAGCATTGACATGAACACACATTTTGATTAATCAAGAAGGTTGATGCACTTACTACAATTTCATCAAGAATCGTATCTCTAAGAAATTGCACTAAAAAAATCCCAACTCTGTGGTTTATAATTACAAGATTGGGAAATGGTCACAGTTAAAAATATTATTGCATTGTGGAAGTCAGTTCCACATGCCCATATTTATGCTCTGTATTTATATGATGTAGTGTCACTCTGAAAGACAGGATCATTAGTCTGTTTATTCTCAAGCTGTATTTACCAGCGTCAAAAAGAAAAGGCTATCTGAATAACGGACTAAATATTCACTTGTCACACATGTGTTTTGAGTACTGTAATAAAGAAAGCACAGAGGAAAATAAAAGAAAGTTGCCTTTAGGGAAGATACCTAAAACAAATTTTCAGTTAAAATATAGAATTGTAAAAAATGTCTGATAATTAGGTGTCACTTGAAAACTTGTTAATATGTCAAAATGAACCTTGAGACATGAGCAAATTTTCAAAACTCTGTAATTATGGCACTGTGACTGAATTAAGAGCCATTCAGAAACTGATAATTTCTTAGTTCTTTAAAATTTTACTTAATGGCTATGATAGAACCAGAGAATGAAAATAATTATCAAATTCAGCAAATTTTTTTACTCTACATAATTTATACTATTGAATCTCAACAAGATACAGTAATTGATTAATCAGCTAACTTTTCTTTCTCCCTCTCTCTCATGGTTGAAATATGAATACTAATTTTATTTTTCACATTTTAATTCACTACAAGGAAGAACAAGAATTTATCAACTTAATTGCCAAAGAACCTACAGCTTGTTTATTAATAGTAGCTGGAAGATTTCTTTTATTTCTTTCTGAAAAATAAATGCCTTCAGACTTCTAGGGCTGGGAGACCTAAATCTATTCTTCTATCATCTGGGAGACATTCACAAAGAATCAGGACAGGGCAGTGGTTAAGCATGCAGGAATTACAGTCCAATATCGAACTTGAGCCCAAGTTCTCTGTGTACTTACAGTGCAATCATGGTCATGTCACTTAAACTGTCTCAGAAGAAAAATTAGAATTCTAAAGAAATTAACTAAAATAAAGTATGTCAAGTTTTGAGCACAGTCAAATGTGTAAGTGTTCTAAATTGTCTGTAAGGATCGTCGGTTCAAGAAATTCCCTTAGAGCGAGTTGTAGCTCAATGGTAAACTAGCCTAGCATATGCAAGGGCTTAGGTTCAATCCCCATAGCACAAAAGAAAAAAGAAAAGAAAAGAGAAAAGGATAGCAGCTCTGTATATGGTTTGTCATTACTATGGTTTTTGCAGCTCTAAAATGGTCTCTGTTTTGAATAAAATGTTAAGGACTCAATTTATTTGTCTTGTGTCATCTGTAGTGATTTCAATATCTACTTTATTCTTGAAGATGTTGTTGTGAAAGAATCCTGGTTCTAATGATGTGTCTGGTTTTTGAGGTCAACAAGATTGTTTGGAAGAGGGAGAAGGAACCAAAGCATACTTTTAGTGGTAAACAGGTCTGAAGTTAAGGCTCAAGAACATATTTGTGTTTTGTCCTCTTGGTGGCCTCTAAATGTCTCAGTTGTGGTTTTTTTTTTTTTTTTTGCTTGTTTTATTTTACAACATGATGAAATCTGTACTGCATTGTGGCTTGCCCGCAAGCCACAATCCGCAGGGTAGTACCTGGAGGGGGAATGGGAATGAAACAGGAACAGGAGGAGAGAGAAAGGAGACAGGACGAGCAGTTCCGATCGAGTCTCATTTATTAAAAGATGTATATGGCATTTATAGAAGAGGGGGCGGAAGCTGTCATCCTGTGGGGAGTGTCATTTCCGGGTTAGGCTGGAGAGGATCCTGGGAAATGTAGGCTGACGCACCGGATGCCCACAGGCGAGAGAGGCGGGGCGGCAGCTGTGAAGCTTTACCGCTCTCTACACTGCATCTGCTTTAGGGACAAAGATATGCAACCCACAAGGACAAATGTGTTCATTTTACTTCTATTTTACTCCCATCTGCTCTTTCTAATGTCGCTGCATTGGTAAAGGTGAAGCCAATATTGTTAAGAGAAAACTGAAGCCACAGACAGATAAGGAGATTGTAAACAGTGACCTAGCAGCTTTAAATGAGTTTCAAACTGGACAAGGAACAATCCTAAGGGATTCAGAGAGAACTGCTGTTGGTAATCTCTGAAAAAAAATCAGATCAAAGGAAAGCATAATTATAGTCTCTCCTGTCACAAAATAAAACAGTTGATTCAACAAGGCTTCGAGAACTTTAAATATACAAAGAGAGATCCTGTGGAGAGCTAATTCAATCTACCAACAACACTTAAGGGTGTGTGACTGGCCAGAAGATGATAGAAGAAATCAAATAAGTTCCTCTTCACCCAATTAACTTTACCTTTATGATTTACTAAGACAGAGAGGAAGAGGACTGGGTATTCATTCAGTGGTTGAGAAAGGAACAGGGATGTGGAGCAAAGATCCATATAGCAGCCTGAGTTGAGCCCCTCAGATGCTATGGAGATCATATCCCATAGGGCCAGCCTGAGCAAAGCTGGGGTAGGGGACTGGAGGAGGACCCAGTCCATGCTCAGAAGAGAGTCCCAGTTGTAGCCCAGGCATAGGGCTTCAGAGACCTGAGTGGGAAGCAGTCAAGAGCAGCGATAGTACAGGTGGACAGCGTCTCTAGGACATGTGGCATGTCCTTAGTTGACATGTGGCATGTAGATTATCTCTGACACCCAGCAAGGTGATTCTATTCCTCTATACAAATTACCAATGAACGGTGTTCTGTCTCTGTGAATGGAATGTGAAACAAAATAACAAATTCATAATTTAGAGCATCTAGTATGTACCCAGTGGGGTGTCCAGCACTCACAATAATCCTATTTTTATTCCATTTTAAAATAAGGAAATTGATCCTTAGACTGTCAACCAGCTTGATCTTCAAAGTACAGCTGGTAAATGCCCATTAGGATCTGAATTCCAGTCTACGAAGCTTCAAAGTGAGCACTACCTTCTCTACCCTTGAGACAGAGATTCTAACACACCAGATGCTTACAGTCTGGATTTGGAATCCCCTGCCCAAAGCTCATGTGTTGAAAGCTTGGTCTCCAGGACAGCAGTGCTCAGAAGTGGTCCTGTTCTCCCTGGTTTTCGCCCACTTTGCTTCCTCATTGCCGTGAGGTGAGCAGTTTTCCTCCACCACTCCCTTCTGCTGTGTTGTTGCTGCCTCACTACAGGCCTGAAAGCAAAGGAGTCAACTGAACATGAAGAGAAACCTCTGAAACTATGAGCTAACATAAAGCTTTGCTCCTTTAAATTGTTACTCGGAGGCATTTTGCTGAGCAACTGAAAGTTAACACACGAAGCATCTTTTCTCAACTTTGGAAATCCTTTGTAAAGAAGGGCTCTCTCTCTCTCTCTCTCTCTCTCTCTCTCTCTCTCTCTCTTTCTCTCTCTCTCTTCCTCTCCTATTCTCCCCTCTCCCTCTCTCCTTATCTCTCTCACTCTCCCTCTCTCCCTCTCCCTGTCTCACTCTCTCCTCCCTCTCTCCATTCATCTCTCCCTCCCTCTTCCCCTAACTCTCTTACCAAACTATCTCTCTCCTTCTCCAACACCATATACCTAGGAAGACTGTGTGAGGACATAACCAGGTGAGAGAAAGTTTGACTATGCTGTCATCCTGATCTCAGATTTTTAGCCTCTATCTCTATAAAAAAAAATAAATGTTCTCTTGCATAAGCCATCCAGTTTATCTTGTTCTTGCTATAGTAGCCAGAACTGATGAAAACAATGACTTAACTAAAAATCAATAGTTTGCAGATAAGAATAAACCAGGTGGCTTAAACAACAGAATTAGGTTTTAAAACTAATAATTATTTCTTAGAAATATATACTAAATCTTTAGATAAGATATGATGTCTGGGATTTGCTTAAAAATAATCTGAGGAAATATGGAAGAGTAGAAGGGGTTAGAAACAAAAATATTGGTCATGAGTGGATCATTATTGAAACTACAGGAGAATTATATGAGGATTCTTTATACTCTTCAGGTTTTTTCTATATTGTTTGAAATTTTTTGTAGAAAAGCAATGCTCACTACCTTAATAGAATTTATAGTAGAGAAAGGAAATAAATTAAACAAAGACATAATCGATAATGATGCATATTAAGAAGTTAAAAATACAGATTCTTCTGAAATTCATAACAAGAGGACCCAATCTAGTGTAGGGAAGGTAAAGGAGCACTTCCCCGAGAAGGTGGCATACAGCTGGGCCTGAGGACAAGTACAATATCAGCCAAATGAATAAGAAGGAAAGTGGAAAGAGAAGAGTGTTTCAGCCAGGGCAAGATCAAAGGCTCAGAAACAAAAAATAGGATATCCTATTCAAGGAACCAAAAGAAGTCTGCCATGACTGAAGCTGAAGAAATAAGTAGAAAAGACACAAAATATGGCTGAGAAGTTGACAAACACCCTTACAGCTGTGTCAAGGTGTTTACATTCCATTCTAGGACAACTGAATGCCATTGATTTATTTTCAACTGCAGAGTGACAGAATCAAATTTGAAGTTTCAAAATATCATGCTAGCTTTGGGATGGAGAATTGACTAGAACAGGGAAAGACTAGGGACAGGATGACAATGTAGGGGCTATAGCTTTTGTCCAACTTTTGTCACTTAAGGCAGTGGCACTGTCTGTTAGAGTGGTAATCTTGCGCAAGAAGAATGGCAGGAAAATACAAGAGCTATTGAGGATGCAGGAATCACAAAAACTGAACAAAATATTGTAAGGAGGGAGTATTGAGGGATGTGAGAGAATCAGGATAAACCTCAAATTTCTGGTAACTGGGTTACTACAATCTGAATGCTTGTGTCTCCCCTATTCATATGTCGACATCCTAACCCTCAAAGTGATGTCATTATTAGGTGGGGCTTTTGGTGATGACTAGAACATTAAAGTGGGGCTCTCATAAATGAGGTTAGTGCCCTTATAAAACCGGCCCAAGGGAGTTACTTTCCCATTCAATCATAAGAACATAGCAGTAAGGCACCATTTATGAAGCAGAAAAGACAACTCACCAGACAATGAAGATTGTGGATTTTCCAGCATTCAAAGCCATGAGAAACAAAGTTCTGTCATTTATGAGCTGCTCAGTCCATTGTGGTTTGTTATAGTACCCCAGATTAAGATATTTCTGTATGACTGACTCCACTGAATCCCCAAATACTGACCAGCAAACTGGTTTAGAAGAGGGAACAGTGGATGGTAAGTACAGCCATAGGAATAAATGAGAAAGTTCAGGAAGAAAGTGTGAAATGAAAAAAGAAGGGGGCCTTTGGCAGGAATCAGAGGATCTATAATTAATATCTTATAAGAAGGAAAAACTTAGAATGGACCTCAGAGCAAAATTCTTGATTGTTCATATATGTTCCTTTGAAGACTGATCAAGAATCAGTGGTTTAAGGTTAGAGAAATACATTTGGTCTATAGTAAGAATTTCCCAACTGATTTAGCTTGCCAAACTCTTATGGGTTGCCCAATTACCACTTCAATGACATTCTGTGTTATTTCACTGGATCTTTTAATCCTACATGATAAGTGTTTCTGGCTCCATTTGCAGATGAGAAAAGTAAGTGGCAGGGAGCATATGCCTTCATTCAAGAATATACAATAAGTGAGTGCTCATACTGGAATTTGAAATTAGGCTTCTCAACCTATATTTTTTTCCTTCAGCACCCTGAGAAGAATGTTAAACTAAGCTTTATAACTCTTTCTATTATCCTAAAATAAGGAAGAAAATGTGAAATCTTCCCAGGACTGCTATATGCAATCATTTAGTTTCAGTCTTTCATTTCTAGGTGCAAAGAAGATGAATCACTTGAAAAACCATTATAAATGACATATATGTTCCCTCCTGCTGTGTGTGCATGTGTGCACATATAAAGCTTTTGCTAAAACTACATTGAGTGCTGAGGATAAAGACTTGAGAAAGACATCCCATATACAAATCCCTCAGTGTTTTACATAGAAAAACAACTGAAACTATTTCGTAGGGCCATTTGATGTAAAATACATCCTGAAAAAAACTCAATAAGAACAAATTGGCTGTGTGCAAAATTAGCCAGCAAACATTACTATGGGATTATAAGGCTTTTAGATTCACTCCTCCAACAAGAAACCTGTGTCATTTGTGGTAATGGATGCAAGACATTTATAATTCTATTGTGTTTCAGTTTAATGCTGGAAAACCGTCAACCTCTTTTCAAGACAGCATCGGCAAATGGAGTCTGACTCATGCTAAGAGTTGAAAATTATAACCTTTCAGTAGCACATTAGTCTTCATTTCCCAATTTATTTGTAGCATTTTCAAGTGGCAAGGCATTTTTACAGCACACATATATTGCTAGAGTTATGTAAAAGTCAATTTCATTCTAAAGCAAAGACAGATGATGAATAGCCTGTCATTCCCTGCTGCCCCAGCAAAAGCAGATTTTTTTGGAATATGGACTTACCAGTACAATTTGAGTTAGCAATTAAAGTGGGATAAAGAATAGTTTACTGAGTATCAGAATGCTAAATTGCAATCAACGAACACATCTGTGTTTCTGAAATTCAGAGTGTAACTTTGGACATGTTAATATTTTCATCATTCATCTTCCTTTTTAATAAAATAATAATCCATATCCAAATCTTATCTATCAGAGTGGGCTACTCAGATGCCAAAGGAGATGAGACCACCAACAAAAGAAACACCAGAGATGTTCAAGGTTCCTGTCTACTTCCATCTTTCATTTACTCTTCACAATAATAAATTTCTTTTCCAGGTTTCTGTGACTCTTTCTTCAGGCCTTGTAGTGTAGTAGTTTCTTACTGGTCATATGTGGTGCTTGATTGCTCCTAATGAGCTTTGCATTTTAATTTAGAATGAAAAAAGAGATCCTAATCATCATTTGTAAACTGTGATTATTGGGGAAAATAAATCTTGCAATTGGACAATGTATTGACCTCTCTGATAGTAGTGGGTATCCAAATTGTTCCAAACTAGTGTTTGTCAACAACATGCTAGGTGCCTCCACCCTAGAACCCTGCTGTGCTTAATATTTTGATGCATGGCTGCACAAATTCCAACTGCCAAGACCTGCAGCGCTTAAGGCCTTTTTTGACCACAGAAACCAACTCTGCTCCCACTATGCAGGCCAGAAATGCCAGGGAAATCAAGGATTCTAGAAAAACCTTCAACCAAGACTAAGGATAAACCTTCCAACCCTAGGCCAGTGTGTAGACCAGAATAAAATTTACAACAAATTCACTGGAAATATTTTATTTTCAATAACCAGGATAAGTATGTATAGAAGCAAATCTTTCAATCCCAAGAAGAAGACAAATGTCTATTTACCCATGTACTACATTGAGGAGAGAGGAATCACCAAATTGTTTGAGCATTATTTGGTCCAAGGTCTGAGCAGACACTGGAAGAATGAAAAATGTTTGAAGATGGGGAACAGTGGAGACTAGTTGATAAATGGAATCCTATACTGTCTGTCTCACAATAAATTGATTTCAATATTTGTTACATAGTAAAGATGATAGCCTTACCTCCAGGTAAGATTCTCACCTTAGTTTAGATCTTGGAAATAAGAATGGTGATAGAGAAATGCTTTCATCAGGGAAAACTGAAAGGGTTCCACCAAGCTCTCTGCGGAGGTAGAGAAAGGAGTTTCTGCCCGGTATCATTGTCTCTTGTCATTGTAAGTTGTGAGAAAATACCTGAGAAAAATAACTTCAAGGCAGAGAGGTTTACTTTGTCTGAGGCTGCAGTCTACAGTTAGCTGGTTCCATTGCTATGGTCCTGAGGTGAGGAGGAAGATCACGGCAGCAGGGCATGGTGGAGCAAAACCATTCATCTCAAGATAATCAGCAGAAAAAAGGGGAAAGCAGAAAAAAAGAGAAGCAGGGACCAAGGATGAGACAAATCTTTAAAGGCACCATAACCCATTTCCTCTAACCAGGCCCCACCTCCTTAAACCTATTCAGCTATGAACTCATCAGGAGATTAACCCAATGGTGAGATAAGAAGCTCCTTGAGGCCCCACTTCTGGACATTACTCAACTGAGGATTTAGCCTCAATACACAAGTCTCTAAGGGGCATTTCATATTAAACCATAACAAAAGTGCATACAGTTGTTGCTATATAACAAGACAAGAGAAGATCTGCAACCCAGAGAATTCACTAGAGCCCTGCTTCACATGTCCATCCTTTATGGCAACTCTACAGGAGCAATTTAAACACCCTAACATAGCAACACTAGGATACAATAACAGAAACACAGGGCCCTTGAAGATGAAGGTCAGTGTTACCTCACTATGTAAGTGAAATTAACAAGCAGAAGTTCCTGCTGAGGCTGAAGGGAATCTAGAATGAACACTAGAGGATGGAGAGGATAAGTATCATTTACATCCATGGAACCAATTGCAGCAGTGAAAGCCACGAACTTGTCCATGAATTCTTCTATTTGTTTGCAGCTGTGACTAGCCACAAACTTGAAATAGGATGAGATGGAGTAAACTTAACGTGAGGCCCAAGTGGCTCTGTGTGGAGCAAGAAGAAACTGCGGCAGCATCGATCAGTTCCTTGCTCATGTCCCCTTAACATCATTTTCTTGGCTCTACTTTTCCAATTCTACCACCTGCAACTGCTGCCTGAAAGTGTTCTTTGTTCTGGAACTAATGGAACTCATTTATCCTCATTCTGTGTAACTCTTGATCAATGCCAAGGGTAGTTGATGGATAAACATCCAGATTCCTCAGTCCTCCTATGAGGTAACTCAAGTATGCCTTCTACACTGTCTCCTAGACTTCACAGAGGAATAAATTCTTACTGCCTAAAAAATAGACTTTTGTTTGGCAGCACATCCTTCTTTGGCTGTCTTTCCTTCCTTGTTTCATTCGTCTATGACCCACCAGTGTTTTCTTTGATCATAGTCCAATTTTTTTTTTTTCGTAACAGGAATCTAATTCAGGATCTCATGCTTGCCAGGCAGGTGCTGTGCCACTGAGCTATCCCCAGCTCCAAGTAATTTGAACTTTTGTCTTAAGATTTGTTTTGAAGAGATACACTTGTTAGGCATATATGTTATGTTTTGCATCCAGAAAGAAAGAGTTGTTTAGTGGATTACAACTCTTCTGCAAATAAATTAAAAATATCTACTCCTCGATCGGGAATCTGGCTCAGTGGCTTAAGCGCCTGTCTGGCAGGCGCGAAGTTGTGAGTTCAATCCACAGTGCTGCAAAAGAAAAAAACAAATTTCTGCTCCTCTCCCAGGCACAAACCCATTGTTTTCATTCCCCTAAGGAAATGAAACAGGGCTTTGAAATTTAGACTTCCTCAAAGATGTTGATAAAGGGATGAGATCATCTATGAAACTTGAAATTTCTTCACTTTAGATGAAAGTACTCAGAATGAATGCATATGAAAAAGAAAGGCTGTAATTATACTGGGGAACACTTATTCAGCACAACTACAAACTAGATCCTCTATAAATTGCTTTACGTCCATTATTACATTTTATTCTCATGGTAACTTTATGCAATAGTATTTTTATTCCCGTGTTACTGCTGAGTAAATAGAAAAATGAGTTCATCCAGCTTGGAACAGTCAAGTTTGGGCCTGGCTGCTTTGCAGTTCCACACACACACTTTCTACCTATGCTGTGCATATTTCCTAAAATAAAATAAGTCAGTCTTTGTACAGTTAGTAGTCTAGATTTTGAGCTTTGAGCATACAGCAATTATTGCAAACCTCAAAACCAGAATCATTATAAAGCCTAAGAAAGAATATTAATTGTGGGAATGAGGAGGACAAAACAAGGAGTGATAAAAATACATGGGAAAAGCTTAAATATAAAAAATCTGTTACAATAAAAGACATACAACCATTAATCCTCCTCAGAATATACCCCTCACTTCAAGCATACTTATCTAATGATTCTTGTCACCTTCTGAAGCAGTTCTGAAAATTCTCTTTCTTGTCTTTATGAGGTGACCAAAGTTTAGTGAGTGCTGCCAAGTGCTATCCAACAGAAAAGTAGTTTTATAAGAACATTGCAATGTGGCTTCATCCACCTTATTTACTGGATCTGGCACCATGTGACATCTGGCTCTTCCCCAAAACCAAAATGACCGTGAAAGGTAAACATTTTGAATTGATTCAGAACATCTAGAGAGACACAACAACACAACTAAAGTCATGAAAAGGGACTTCAAGAACTGCTTCAGAAAGTGGCAAGATTGTTAAGTATGTTCCAAGTAAAGGGGCATTTGAAGAGGGATTGATGGCAATGCGCCTTTTACTGTAAAGAACTTTTAAGATTTAAAACTTCCCTGTGTTTTTCAAACACAGTTGGTAACTACCAGGGCTCCAGCTATCACCAGCACTGCACAGCCGCCTAGAAAGCAAACAATTCAAGTTCACCCAACGAGTTAATAACTGAATGTGCAAAAAGTAGGATAGTCACAATGGTAGTATTCCATTTGAAGTTTTCATTTTTACTACAATATGCATACCTCAGGACAACATGCAGGAATAAAATAAAGTGGGGTGCCAATGGTATGGGCTCTAAAATTTAAAAAATTAATAAACAGCCTCATTAAAATTAAAATACAACAAAAAGCAAGGTTTGCTCTATGAAGTTAAATATAAAAAGACAAGGTACTGAGTGAGAGAAAATATTTGCAAATCACACATCCAACAAAAAATTTATGTCTGAACAAAAATACATACATATATTACTCAAAATATATATATAATATATGTTACTCAACAGTGAACAAAGAAAGCAATTAGAGATAAGTAATTAGAAGATGAGCAAAAGACATGAATAGGCATTTCTCTGAAAATGGCAGGTAAGCACAGGAAGAGATGTTGAACTTATCAGTCACTAGAGAAATGCAAATTAAAGCCCAATGTAATATCAATATATACCTATTAAAAGGGCTAACACAAAAAGTGGCAACAACCCCAAGTTTTGGCAAGAATGTGGAAAAACTGGATCACTCATATTTTGCTGATGGAAATGTAAACTGGTACATACACCATTCTTTAAAAAGAGTGGAACAGTTTCTTATAAAACTAATCATGCACTTACATGTGAATCTGCAGTTTCAATCTTTGGCATTTATCCCAAAGTAAAAAAATCTCTTTTTACAAAAACCTATAAACAAAGTCTACATAAGCCTTATTCATAATTTCCAAAAACTATAAACAATTCAGATCAAATGCTTTTCAACCAGTAAATGCTTATACAAATATACCCACCTGATGGAATAATAAAAATAATGAAATATCAATACACATAACAACTTGAAGGACTCTCAAAGGAATTATTCTGAATGAAAATAATCTCAAGTTATATGATGAATATCCCATTTATATACAGTTCATGATACAAGGAAGGTGTGGAGATGAAGTAGAGGTCAGTAGTTAACATGAGTTAGGGAGTGGCTGCTGCTATAAAAAGATAGTGCAAGAGCTTCCTGTGATGAAGAGTTTTGTGTCTTGACTATTGTGGTAATTTTATCATACCAGATGTGGTAAAACTGCATGGAACTAAATATATACACGGAGACAATCCCACAGATGCGTGCATCTGAAACCATTGAAGTACAAACAAAGTCAGTGGGTGGTGCCAGTGGTAACTTCCTAATTCTATAATTATACATAATGTTACCACTGAGGACAACTAGGTGAAGGAACCATGGAATTTCTCCACAGTATTTCAACTACCTGTGAATCTCCCAGATTGAGCTACATAAACTTGTTTTTTATTATAAATTACCCAGTTCCAGGCATTGCATTATAGTAATGAAACACTGAATAATACATAATAGAATGTACTTTTACAAAGCTATAAAATGCAGTGTTCCAGAGAAATATAGTGCAAGGATTCAGGCTCTGCCTGTGCTGCTGAAAAAAATCAATGATGTTTATTGGAACAATCTGTTTCCTGGTCCAACTCTGTCCCTTTAGAGATGGTTCTACCACTATGGAAAAAAAAGCTAAATGCTGAGCCCAGCCTTTCTCATTCCAACCAAACCTGACTTGTGGCTTCTGCTACAGTATACATTTAAGAAATAGCTGCAAAATGATCAATCAAAGAAAGCATGAGTTCCTGAATCTCTTAAGAGTACTGCTTGTCTGTCCAAAAATATGGTAAATAACATTTTCCCTAAAATGCACGTGGTTCAGACAGAAACCTTGATTTTGCATAAAGCCATCTCTTTTATGGCCCTACATGTAACCACCAGATTACTGATTCTGCTAGGAAAGAGACAACAAGCACACATTTGCCTCTGTAATTGATTTTGAACTAAAAATTACTCATATGTCATAGGAAAGTTCATATAAACACATTGGATTTTTAGTTCCTTACCCCAAAAAACAAGTGTCTTTTGAACCCAAGGAATGGCATTCCCAAAGAAACAAAGCACTTCTTTAAGTGGAGCTCAAGCATCACTGTCAGGGACAGTTCTGTCCTCATGCAGACCTCAGTGCCCACATGAAACAGATAGTAAATAAATACACAGTGAGTTAAAAGAAAAGCACTCAGATTCCTGTTCACTGACTAGCTGTCTGCCCTTGAGTAACCACTTTGTGATGCTTGGCCTCGATTTTTCTAGGACATGGATAAGGGAGGCTGTTTATTCCAACTATTAAAAAGCAAAAGCATTCGGTATACTTTGTACTGGAAGTTCTTGGGCTTCAAAATATGTTCCAGGAACCCTACTGAGAAAATGTCACTGCTGCGTAGTAGCCAGATTGATCACGATTGTGTGACAGTCACAGAAAACATTTAGCCTGCCACTTCTAGCAGCCTCCACACTTGCTCCTGAGACAAAAAGAAGAATGACAGTAAACAATACAGCTATTCTTTAAGGCTATTTTTCTGGAACAAGCCAGATTTTCAGCAACATGGAGAACTTAGCAATTTGTGGTTTTCCATTCTCTCATTCCATGCTTATGAGTTCAATTTAATAACTTTTACCTTTTAAAATAAATTGCTATTACAGAAACACAGCATACATATTGTAGAAAAGCAACATGCAAATAAGTAAAACTTAAAAAAAATATGGCATTCCGACCATGAAGAGATCGCCCTAACACATTGGTGCACAGCATTCTTGGGCACTTTCTATGTTTATATCTACATATGAATGTAACTGCAAGAAGGTGATGTACCATTTTATCATCCTGTTTTTTAGTCAATGATTTTTATGCTGTTATTGTACCTAATGCCTAGACAGTATTCAGATTCTCGTGGTTGACCCCAAAATGTTCTTAAACTGGTTTGTTCAAACCAATAACTTACCCAGTACAGGGATGGCATAGCTTCTTTTTTCTCTCTCTGTTCATCCTTTTTAAGTCTATTTCAGGCTCCAGAATCTGTGAAGTAGAATGCCTCAATTATCCTAGAGAACGTCTTGCTCTCTGAATAAGTACTTGTCTTTGTTGCTCTTTTGTAGCATTGCTTAGCTGTTCTTACACAATAAGAATCCAGCCCATAGGCTCAAAGGATTCAAGTTGCACCACACCAAAAGATATACAATATATCTGCACATCATTAGTGATGCCAAGTCTGACCCCTGGGTTGGTGTGATGAAGACCTGTTACCACATTTTACTCTAAAGTTTCCTCTACCACCTTTTTTCTAGGTGTATATCCATGTGTTGATACTATGGCCACATTCAATTTTCCTTTAACTATCCATCTAAAGATTTTTAAATACAAACTGATCATGTATACCAGGATTAAACCATTTATTACAATTTCCAAATCACATTGTCCTATTTCTTTGCAAATTAAAAGTGGTCCTTTCCCTTTGAACATCACAGCTGTCCTCAGCCAACTGTGAATTCTAAGGGATCATACCAAGGGTGTCTTTTACTTCTGGTTAGTATGGCCACATATAAATTTATGGATTCCACGTTTGCCTGTACCATTCCGCGATCTGGGGGTGGTTCACGTTGCATCTTCATGAAATATCACCTCCATGACTTTCTGTTTTATAATGACACTGTTGAAATGGCACTGATATGTAAAGGCAGCTGGAATGCGATGGTCGTTTTCCAAAGTGGAATCGTGAAGTAGGTCTTGGAAATACGGATATCCTGAAGCGGTTTACAGCTTATAGAAGGAATTCAAAAGCTGGTCTGTTTTTTGCTTGGCAGGTTTACTATCCCCCAACTCTCTTTGCTGTCTAACCCTGACTCTGCTGTCAGGTCCAGTGGGGTAGGGATGATTCGATCTAAGCTGAGACCCCCTGCCCAGCTATTTGCCCTATCTGGTCCTCAGGACCTAACAATACATGACTCCTGAAGCAACAGTCTTCCGAAATTTTCGAGCTGTGGATGCTGGCAATGAAAAGATACACTTTTATTGAGCATGTCTTGTGTGTCAGGCATTCTGTTGAATGTGTAATTCTGAAACAGAAAGTTATGATAAAGAAACTGAGGACAGATACATTCGTGCACTTGCTTGAGTTTCAGACTCTTAGTCTTTCTGAATATGTTACCCTCTCCTTTCCTGCTGGCACCTGCCACTCTAGAAGTGAAAAATATCCTGAGTGTGTGGCCTGTCCAGGCCAGGGGTATACAAGAAGTCTTTTGGGGAACTTCTGAGATATGCTTCTTTTCCTTTTAAAAAGAAACTACCTCATTTTCATTCTCTTTTCCTTTCTTTCTTTCTTACCTCATTTTTTTTTTATCTTTGCTCCGATTACATGACAATATTAGTGCTGAAGGTATGGAAGTTATATTGTACTATATTTTTAAGACACTGTTTTTAAGGATAAAAGCCAACATACAGATGACGACAAAGAAGAAAGGCATCTAGAACTTGAGAATTTAATGTCAGTAGTCAAGGCAGACCTTGAAGACCTCATTGCTTCAGTGACCAGGTTTAACACTGTCCTTGGTCCCACCCTGCTGTTACATGAGATAATAAAACCATCCACACATCCTAACTGGTGAACCTAGAACAGCAAAGGATAAGGGTTTAAACTCCAATCTATCTGTCTCTTATGAAAACAGGAGTTTCAGTTTGTTGGTTCTCCTGATTTATCTACTGTAAAATATTCAAAGGAGACTCAGAGAGACAGCTACATACTTTCTGCCAACTTTTACCTACCTGTCTGCAAACATAAGCCCAATGCTCGGCTCTTTGCTTGTCTTTTCCTCTTTCCTGAATCTGGCCTTATATTCCAGTGGTTTGGTCTATAACTTTCTTGTTGATCTTGGCCTCAAGACTTCCCCCCTCCATCAAGACTTTAACAAACCCTTGGAAGCTGGCCTGGGAAAGGCACCTATCTCTACATCAGCTCCTCTCCTACAGAAGTGCCTGCGTGCCAGCTGGAAGCCCAAGCCAAATAGAAAATAATTGCTTGGCAAATACTCTGGTCTTCAGGGTATGGTGTTCATGTAATAACGTTTTCTGCTGTTAGACTTTCGTCATCTGTCCAACAGATAGATAGATATACAAATAGATATCAAAATAGGTAGACATAAATAATGAACAAGAGTGTCCTTACCTCTTGGAATTTTAGGTGCTTACATTTTCTTTCAGGGAAATACCTTAATTTCATAATACCCACTTCTGTTAAGACTCATTAATTCAATTAAAATTCATCATCCACATGTAACGTGTAGTTTTGTGCTATTATTATATTATGGACATACAGCAAGTACTTTTATGCTGTATTTAAAGTGTCAGACAAAAGCTTAAATTGCTCCCTTAACAAAATTGTAGTTTGAAGGTCTGTAAGGACCTTCACTGAAAGGAAAGATTGACTCAGGATCTATAGGAAGAAATTTTCTTTTTTATTTCTGAGATACTTCACCACCACGAATATCCCTCCCCAATACACAGTCACCTGTCAAATGTGAGGCCAAGAGCAGACACAACTCTACATGTCACCTCTGACCTAGGAACCTGCAAGGCCAGGGCTTGGCTTTGATTTTATTTAGAATCTGAAATTGCAGATGGCTGGAGGTTGGGCAAGAGGAGCTACAACACATAAGAAACCATTAACTTGGGGATTGAGGGAGGGGTATAATTTGTTTAATCCTGTTAATTATGATCATCATTCTTTGCCCTTTTTGGAATGTCTATTTTAAATCCTGGTGTGTGTGCATTTCTTGATATCTGGGACCTCCAGTGGGGAACAGAAGAACTTCAGCTCATTTGCCAGGCAAAGAAGGGTCAGCGAGGCTGACTAGACCCTTTCTAAGTGTGATTTTTTTTTTCAATTGAGCCACCTGAGAAAGTTCCAGGAGCTAAATCCTAACTCAGAGCAAATGACACAATAAACTCAACATTTTACAGACACAGATAGTGATGCCAAGATAGCTGGCTAAGCTGAGTCATCTGTGAAATGTGGACACAATGCAATTTAAATAATAGAACAGTGGCAGCCTGGATTGTATTTCTGCATGATCTCTGCGTAGTTCAAATTAGACCCACTGATTTCTCACCAGGCAGTTTAAATGGTAGGAGACATTGCACATTCCATAATAAATCTCATTTCCTCTCAGACTAAGGGAGACAACAAAAGCCAGATGGTCATTCAAGGCTGCTCATTATACTCAATGATCCAAAGATGGATGCAGCATATTTGTGGATGTTCTCCAGGGCCACAAGGTGGTGCTCAATTATAGGAAATGCTTAAGTTTGCAGTGCCAGTGGAAGAGAAAACTGAAGGACAAGAGCCCTCATCAGGGTGGCTGAAGGAGAGGGAGTGGGAAAAAGGGGAAGAGAGGGGCACAAGGAAAGAACAAGGGAGAAAAAAAAAGATAGAAAATGCAGGGCTAGAAAAGAATTAGCAAGGACTAAGTAGACAGCAAATTCCCACTAATTCTTTGAGACAGAGAGAAGGGAATAGAAAGAGGGAAGGAAGAGGGAGGCAAGGAGAGAAGAGGAAAAGAAAAAAGAAAAGAAAAGGCAGCCTAAAAAAAGCTCTAGAAAGGCCTCCGTGCACAGCACATTCTCACCAATTCTTGGAGAGACACAGAGAGAAGGAGAGGGAAAATTAGAGGGAAAAAAAGGAAAAGGGAAGGAAACGCAGGTCTGAGGGGCCTAGCAAGGTCTTAGTACACAGGAAATTCCCAGTAATTCTTAGAAAGGGAGAGGGAGAGGGAAAGGAAGTGAAAGGAACATGCAGGCTTGAAAGGGCTTAGCAAGGCCTCAGTACATGGCAAAACAGCAGTAATCCTTGGAAGGAAAGGGATAGGGAGAGGGAGAGGGGGAGGGAGAGGGGGAGGAGAGAGAAAGGGGGAGAGGAGAGGAGAGGAAAAAAGAGGAACAGAAGAGAAAAAGCAAAGAAAAGAAAAGAGCCCCTAACAGGGCCTAGCAAGGCCTTAGGGCACAGCAAATTCCTGCTAATCCTTAATAAAGGCACAAGAGCCTGAGTTTCAGGAGCTGCCTGCTGCAGGTAAATTAGGTCTGAAAAGTCAAAGAAGCTTAAAAGAACAATTACGTCTTTGGTTCAGTAATGAAGGCAGCACTATACAACAGGCCAGATGATTAATATAATTGAACTCAGAGCTGAAAGAACCACTATTTCTCTGTTGTAAATCCTGCACCTGTTAAGGACTGGTGCCCACTTATAGGTGGCCTAAACAGGGAAGGAAACCAAAGATGGGTCTGCAGGAAATTTCCCCCAAAATTCAGAGAGCTAAGAAAGCAGGGAGAAGGCAGCCTCCCCACACCCCAGCTCTGCTAATCGTTCTGAGCTTTCCCAAAGGCTAAGCGTGCGTGGCTCCTGAGGGCCCTCTGCACTGGCTCTGAGTGCACACTGGCTCAGCAATCTTGCTGTGTATTGATTACATGTAGAAATAATATTTTGGATCTTTTGAGTGAAGTGAAATAGTAAAATTAATTTCTGCTGTTCCTTTTTCACTTTTTTATTTGGTTCCTAAAAAGTGGTTAGTTAATTAATTACCTATGTCGCTGTCATCATTTCTATGGGATATTTCTTCCATTTTGCTGCTCTCGCAAGGCATCAGTGCAGCCATATCATTAATAAAATACTGAAATACTTCTGAACCAGTGAGTTAGGAGCAGTGCCTTTTCCCAGCCCCTCTGTGTGTCCCCTCTGCCTCGACCACTCTGTCAGAGTCCTGCAGTGCCTGCAACCCAGCCAACTTGAAGTGGACCTCTTACTCCTGGTGAGCGCCCCGCTATCCCCAGAATGGGTGTGGACTCCTGATAGTGCTGAGCCTCCACAGACAAATGGCCAGTGGCTGTTTAGTATCCCAGAGTCACCCTGCCATGACATTTATGAAGTTGCATCCTCACTGTATGTTGGTCTGACCAGGTAACATGTGAGCTCATGTGGAAGAAAATCTTTTTTTTTTCACTAGTACATGTTTGCAATACATAATACATTCATTCAGTTTGAGAAGTTAGTACACACACATAACAAATCTTCATCATTTTTATTTCCCTTCTCTTTCCCACTCTCCCCTATTCCTGCATTTGTAGATCCCCTTTCCATTTGCAAAAGGTCTACCTCCCTATTTCCTATAATCTTTTATTTTTCTCTTTAAATTACTTATATGTTGAGTTTCTCACATAAGAGAAACCATGTGATATTTAGGGTGTATGTCTGATATATTTCACTTAACATTATAGTGTCAAAGTGCACCCATCTTCCTAAAAATGACTCAAATTTATCACTCTTAATTGCAGAGCAGTACTCCTTTGTGTATAAATGCCACATTGCTTTTATCCATTCATCTATTAATGGGCATACAGGCAACTTCCAAGATTTAGCTATTATGAATTTTACTGCTATAATCGTGGGTATGCATGTATCACCTCTATACGATATCTTTAACTCAGTCAGGAAATTACCTAGAAGGAGAATAGCTGCGTTGAATGGAATTTCTAGTTTTAGTTTTAAGAGGAATCACCATACTAATTTCCATAGTGTTTGTACTAGTTTATATTCCTACCATCAATGTTGAAGATTGTCTTTATCCCCACAGCCTCACCAGCATTTTTTATTATTTGATCTCTTGATGCCAACCATTCTTTCTGAAATGTGATGAGATCTCCATGTTGTTTCAATTTGCATTTCTATAATAGAGATGTGGAACATTTTTTCATGTATTTATCTACCATTTCTACTTCTAAGAAGTATCTATTTATTTTGGTTGCCCATTTTTTAAAATATATTTTGGAAAACCTCTTGTCTGGTTGTGACTACCTGGGGTTTTATATACCTCTTGTACTTGAATTCTTTCCTTAAGTTTGGAAAGTTTTCTGCAGTTGTTTCAATTTTTATACCTTTTGAGTCATCTTCTAATTTTTCCTTTATTTCTGTAATTCTGGTGGGTTTTTTTTTAGTCATGTAGCAGCTCTCACGTTGCCTTGTCATTTTAGGGCATCACTGAGTTTATGATCTACTATATCCACCTTGTCTTCAATTTCTGACACTCCATGCTCCTACTGGTCAAACTTGTTACCCATGTGTTATGGTTTGTATCTGAATATGCCCCCCAAAGCCTCATGTGGTCATGGGGTGCAGGCTTTATGGAAGCAGCTGATCTAGAGTTTGTGATTGGTTAATTGTCTAGTGCTGGGATTGGGGGTGTGAGTGCATACCTAGTGCAGGTAGCCTGCATACAGTATAAGGGAGGAAAAGACATTTACTCCTCTCCTTCATGCTCTTGTTGCTTTTGCTGTCTTCTGCCACTGTGAACTGTTGCCCCTCTGCCACACCACTCTGCCTTGGACCCAGCTGATTATATACCTAAATCTCCACAAAATGTGAGCTAAATAAACCTTTCCTTCCTTGCTTAATTTCTTTTCATAATTTCCAATTTTTAACAAAACTGGTCATTCATATCTTATATTGTCTTAACTCCATTAGTTTATTGTTTGCCTCTTCTTTAAGCTTGTCAAACATTTTATTAATAAAATCCTTTATGTGTTTAATAGGATCCTTTCTCAGGTTAGTATACACCTTATGAATTTGCTTAAGTATTTCCCCTTTGAGCTCTTCAATCATTTTGACCATTTTGTTTCTTAGTTCTTTACCTAAAATTGCTTCTACTTCAATGAGGATGAGATCAATTTGGGGAAGGGGGTAAGGATTTTTAAAGGTATCAACTTTTGGAAAATTGCTTTACTTTCTCATACTTCTGTTGTTTTTGTGCTGTAGACTGAAAATCAGCTATGGTCACTATTGTTTATAGAATTTGTCTCCCTATGATGTATCCTTGTGTTTGGTTAGGCCTTGTTATTTATGCCCAACTATTTTCAAGCTACTCAGCATAAATCTGAGGGTCTTCTTGTTGCCCAATTTTCATCTGGTGGCTTGATCCCCATACCATACAGAGAAGAGAAAACAAACCACAGTAATGATGGCACAAAGACAGACCAGAAATTGGCTTACAGTAAAATCTAATTAATAGGAACAACTATGACACCCCTGGCAATAGAAATCAGTAATAATAATAGAATCAAAGACAAACCAGATATTGACATACCATAAGAACAAATAAAAGCTATCTGCAATAATACAGACAGAAAGATAAGCAAAATATTGATATATAGTAAATATCTACTAAATGCAATGACTGTACTATCATTAACAATAAAAAATAAGTCAGCAATCAGCATAGAATCAGTTACATATCTTAAGATTAATAAAACTTAGCAGTAATAATAAAAATGGAAGGGTACAAAAAGTGAAAAATTAAAGAATTAAAATTTGAAAAAGAAATGGAAGATGAGGAAGAGAGAAAAGAATGGCATAAAGAATTCATATAAAAATAAAATAAAGATAATAGAAGTAGGGAAGAGTAACAGAAAAAAAGTAAAAGAAAAAAGAATGAAATAAAAGCAAAAGAAAGATTAAAAAGTAGAAGAAAAACCAAATCCTGGAGAACAAACCAAGAAAATAAGAGTTGAGTTCAAAAAAATTCTTCCATGTGTTTGGGTAGGTGATTGCTTTCCAGGGCCAGTGATTCCTTTCTTTCCTGCAGTGCTGGAATCCACTGGGTATGAAGGAGGGATCGTGAGTCATAGCTAGGATCTATCTTGGTTCCATGCCTACCTTTTTTGTGTATATGCGAGCCCTGTCCCACCTTTCCTTCTGGGTGGGATCAATCAGTGCAGTAGTGTTAGGGTTATATTCACTCCAGAGACTCTGTGTTTGTGCCTTTCTGTGAACCGTAAGTCACTGCTATCCCCACCTAAATTTGTGGCCTGTGGGTTTGTAAGGTGCTCCCTTTATTCCACAGATCTGTCTGTCCATACTCCTGGGACTGGGGCAACTATCCAAGTCAATGTGTTTCCCTGATCATGTTGACAGGTGGGGAAAGCAAACAGATTACTGAGTTTTGTGTGAAAGTAGGCAGTGGGCAGAAAGGGGGTGGTGGTCTACAGCAGTCCACTGGACTTAATGCCAGCACTTTCAGACCCAGTCCCCTCAGAAAACCACTTGCAATTAACCTTGTTTCTCACCACAGAAGGGGGGAACACTGTATTTTTCCTGGTCTGAGTTCATCAGGCCTTAAACTTCTGGAGAGGGTCTTGTCTATGACTAGGCTCACTCCTTTCTGTGACTGTTCTTGTGACTACTGCCCAACCAGTCACTGTGGTATGCTGACCCCAGAAACCCTGAAGTGTAGTTGTTCTGTGTTTTCTGACTGCAGGAATAGCTCACACTTAAACAATTAACTCCTTCCCCAAATGGCTCCTGATTATTCTCAATTATGGTAAGTGCTACAGTGGACTTCTTCTCCAACTCTAGTTCACCATGCAGAAAGTCTCTTTCAACTTGTTTTTGCAGTTTACAATAACTGTGTTTTTTTCCCTTGGGCCTAGCACTGCCGAGTTGGTCTATTGTTTCTCCCCAGGGCAGCCAACTCTCTCCAGACTCACTTTATATTTGCAGAGCCACACTACAAGGTCTTAATCTGATCTGGCTCTTCAAAGTCCCATTCATTTCCTTTCTCATTTATAGAAATTTCTCTCTAAGCTCTGCCTTGACTCAAAAAAATCCAGGATAGAGAGTTAGTTAAATTTTCTCACCAGGCATGGTGGTACATGGCTGTAATCTGAGGCAGGAGGATTGCTGCCAGTTCGAGGCCAGCCTGGGCTTCAAAGCAAGTTCAAGGCCAGCCTGAAGTGCATAATGAAACCCTGTTCAAAAAGACAAAATAAAAATAATAAGTTTCCTCTTCCATGATGATATGTTTTTAATTTTCAAAAATTCAGATAGTGTCTGCAGGGAACCACTAAGACTGCTTCAAAGCTCAGGGGTGTCTAAGGACATCTGAGGATATGACCTCACTTGTCTAACACAGGTGCACAGTGGGATACAGTTATGTAACCATGACTTAGCACAAATAAACAAGCATGCACTGGTTGCAGCACTTTATAAGAATATAAATATGAAATAACAACCTGTATAATAACTATACAGTAAAGACACAAGCAGCTGTCCTGCACTCTGGCTCTCTGCTCTGCTCCATGCTGCCTGCTGCTGTTGCTGATGTCTTGCACTTGTGCATTCTTCAACTTTGAGACCTCAACTTCTTTGCCCCCCCCAAGTGAGTTGACAGTGTCTCACTAAGTCACTAAGTTGCCAAGTTGGGCTCAAACTTGAGCTCCTCCTGCTTCTGCCTCCAGGAGTCCTGGAATTATAGACATATGTGCTACACCCAGCTGGTAGTAGGTCTCACATAAGTCTTGCAGTGCCAACCATTACCAACTAGATCACTGGTGGAGAATCTGCTATGGCTGCCAGGCTGGCCCCCTTGCCAGGGAGGAATTCTTTGGCAACTTTAAAGAACAAAGAACTGGATTCATCTGTGCCCTGGGGGAGACCTCAGTATGTCAGCAGACCTGAAAGACTCAGTGGCCCCCACAGCCGCACAATCAAAGAAAGGATTGTATTGATGTGGAGAATAAAGACTCTGCTCCAGGGCATTTTCTCAGCTCTCTAATCAGAAAAGCTGCTCAGGTGTGAAGTGAAATGCTTGCCTATCTGAATGCACAAGTATTGGTGTGATGTCCCAGACTTCCAGGTGCTTCCATTAGATGAGAATGAGGGACTGGCAGATATCAACTAATAATAACAAAAGCAGATGAGTATGACTGAGGAGAAAGACAATTCTCTTAGAGCCCCCAGTCATGGCCAGCCTCCTACTTACTCTTTAGTGAGTGCTTACAAGAACCCAAGCTCTGTTCTAAGGGAGTTTCAGACCTTACTTCATCATTCTAAATGGAAAGATAAATACTATTATTGACCCTCACTTTACAGATGGAGAAAGTAACTAGCTAAGTAACATATTTAATTCCCACAGCAAATAAGTACTGAGAGTTTCTCTATCATTATAAAATGCTACTCTTCCTAGCTCACTATAAAGTGCTATTTACTCAACAAGGAACTACACAAAACATCAGCCTGGCAGAAAGATTTCACCAGCCCTTCTCTGGTCACATAACATGAAGCAGTGATGCATGCCTGGAGGGAGGGCACTGAGGCACTACCCTGTACCGCTCGGGTCACAGCTAACACCTGGCAACAGTTCTGGATCAAATGGCTGATTTGAAGGTAAATTTGAGGAGCATAGTAACTGTCAATCAAGTGTATGTGAGGATGCAACTGTGATAAGCTACTGCTTAAAGGTATAGAAGAGAAAGTTTAGGTATATTACATACCACTTCATTTAACTTTCATATCTTATAGGAAAGTGGATAGAGGTTCAGAGGGGTTAAGTGACATGACAAATGTCAAACAACTAGTAAGAAACAAAAAAAGGATTTGACCCAGGATCACCAGTCTCTAACAGACTGCCTCTCCCCAGAGTGGATAAAATTTCTTCTTATGGTCCCTATGAACCTTATGATTGTGGGAGTTTAGGAGAAATTCAGATGCTAAAATCAACTTGAGATGATAGTGCCTTGGATCCTGCAATCAGGCCACGGGAGGAATCAAGACCCAGCAACTGACCCACAGGAGAAGTTCAGGTGCTCAGCTCCTTCCCCTGCTTATGGTCAGTTTGGTTATGTAACTATAGATTTAATTAACAGTTACCACAGTTTGTCAATTTCTAAACATTTTTGGCATGCATTGAGATGATTATGTGATTTTTATTTTGAGCTCTGTTGATATGGTGTATTATGTTTAGTGATTTTGTGTATGTTGAACCATCCCTGCATTCCTGAGATGAATCCCACTTGTTCATGGTGCATAATCTTCTTGATGATTTCCTGTATTCTGTTTGCTAGTATTTTATTGAGGATTTTTGCATCTATGTTCAGACCCACATATTCACCTTCTGGGTATCTTCGCAGAAGAATTAAAAACATCATACCATAGTGATATACATGTACCAATGTCTACATCAGCACAATTTACACTAGCTAAATCTTGGAAACAACCCAAATGCCCATCAACTGAGGAATGGATAAAAAAGTTGTGGTATTTTTATACAATGGAGTACTCCTCAGCTATAAAGAAGGATAAACTCAAGGTTTTTCTAGGTAAATAGGTGCAACTTGAGACTATACTTGAGAGAAATAAATCAGACTCACATTTGTAAATATTGTATTGTCTCCCTAGTGTAAGAATCTGAAAGAATAAATAAGATCCAAGATATACAATAGATATTGTGAAGGGCAAAGAAACTGTTCAAAAGGAAAGAACAACTGGGATGGGGAAAAGGAGAAAAAAAGGAAGGGAAAAGAAATATATATATATATAATACCAATAATTTCTATTATTTCATTGAAAAGAACAGTTTGTGTTTATCTTGTTTAATCAATTTTTCATGCCTATATCTTATAATCTGAGCAACTACTTTGAAAATAACAATATTAACTATTGTCAGTCTCCTATTATCTTGTTTTGAAATTCCGTATCATTGGTTTTATTGCTTTTTCTCTTTTAAATTAAAAAAATAAAGACTGAATAATCTGTAAGAAAAAAAGAGGGTTTAACAATGCCTCACTAATTCTCATTAATTAAATGCCATCTTCTCTTTCCTCTGTGTTACAATAATCCTTTGACATAGTACTTACATTAGTAAAAAATACTGATTGAAATACAATCTTCTATAGGATTTAGAATTCTTCTCCTTAAAGTCATGAAGTCTAAGAGTCAGGAAACAAATGATTTGTAGCCCACTAGACATAGACACTGAATGCAGCAGACGTCATCCCTACCAATCCCAGACAACGCTCTAGCAGGAGTCAGGCATCCAGACTTCTCTTTCTTGCCTCTCTTCTCACTGTCAAGAAGACTCACTGACCCTCCTTCGAAATGCTCTCCATCATTATTCAAGCACACAGTATCTTCATTTGCACCTTGAATTGGCCATGTTCACTTCGCTGCCTCCAGCCTCACCCCTCCTTTCTCCCATCTCAAGATTGCCGCCAGAGGAAGATTCCTGATGTGTATGTTCCTGGACCACATCACTCCCTTGCTCAAACTTCTTTCTTGGAAGGAAGTTTCTCACAACAAAAAAAAAAATGTGTACAGTATCTGCCTCATGACATAGCAGGTGAGATGTTTCAAGAGAAATAAAAACAAGCCTACAAGATTTGTACAATAATATCCACAGCAGAATTATTCCTCACAATTAACAGATAGGCTTCTGAATATCCATTAATAAGACAATACCAAATGGTGGCATGTTCATACCATAGGGTACCACTCAGCATTAAGGAAATAAAGACATACTGGACATACAATTGTGTGGATTAAGGGTGATAGAGTTAGCAAATAAAAACAGAAAAATTTTATGAGAGGCACTTTTACTAAAACCTCTTTATCTGAAATTCAAATATTAATTAGTACTCTAAATTTTATCTGACAAACAACATCACATGATGCAAAAGATGTCAGATGCAAAAGAATAGAAGCTAAATGATGAAGTTTCTATGAGACTTACGAGCAGATAAAATTAATATGTAGATGTAATAACATATGTGCTTCACAAAACTGATCTCTTCACAAAACTGATCACCTTATACACTTAATTTTGCCTCAAGAAATGAACATTATCCTCCATGAATTTTCATTATCTAATCTTTTGAATATAGCATACAAGGTCCTTCCCTTCTCTCTCTCTCTCTTTTTTTTTTTTTTTTAACTCACAACCTCGCACTTGCCAGGCAGGAGCTTACGCTGCTGAGCGACATCCCCAGCATTTCCTGCCCTTCTTTGCCTACAAGTCTTTCTCTCTTCTCTTTGCCATTAGTGAGTCCCATTGCCCAAGTGTGGTGGAACTCTGAGGGTGCTGGCCCCGCTCTGGCTCTATCTCCAGTAACTTGCCAGGGAGATTTAGACCCGTTTTCTTCACTGGCCTCTAGGATCTTGCAGTCTACCTCCATTATAGCATTGTCCCATTGCACCACTGCCACTGTTTAGGGCACACTAAATTGTAAATTCCTTCCTAAGACAGAGAGCTTTCCTCTTTGTATTCATACGGTAAAATGCAAGCCATCTAGCAACCATCAATAAATGAAAGAACAAATCATTCCGTCTAAACTTGCTTCTTAATTCTTTTTCTACACACTTAATACTTTCATTAAACATTTTTCAAATATATTATCAAATATGTACACACTACAGAAATATCAAATGGTCAGAAGAGAATGAAAGATAAAAATTTTACATACCCTAGTTGTAGCCAGAAGCAACTGCTATTTATATTTTTTCTATATCATTGCAGAAATTGACTATTGCATAATTATGCATATTTGGTCTGTGCATATATGTCTATGTTTATATATTCCTTCTGCTTACATAAATGGGAGATGTGGTGCTACTTATTCTTCATTTGCCATTCCCCATTGCTAATCCCATTTTATGTCCTGGTCATTACTCACAGAAGTGGCCCTGGCATAACTCAAGATCTGAGTCCCATGTTGGCTAGTTTCCAGGTGGGGTTTCTCAGTGAGAGACATCAGAAAAGAAACCGGAGGAGAGATGTTTAAGCATCTTTTTTTCTCTGCTTTGTCCCTGTGTCCTGGGGGTGGCCCCACAACTTCAGCTCCAACACCTTCAGCCCCTTAAATCCCAGCACCATGTGTCTTACATTAGCTTTCTGGGAAACAGGTTAAGATGGAGAAATCCATGCAGATGGCTTACTGAGTGGCACTCTGGAGAAACACTGTAAGAACAGGGGCAAATCAGGGTGGACCAAAAGGAGATGCTATCCTGAAATGCAGTTCAGTGAGCCTCAAGATGATGCTCCAGAGAGTTATGAAGCTCGCAACAGATCCTCAGAATTGTGCCACATTGAATCAAGAGAGTTGAGCTTTTGTATCCCTGGGTCAGGTAGTCATTGACTACAGCCACCCCAGGAGGAAGTGCATCACGCATGAGCTGCTCCTGAGGTGGCTGAGGGCAGTTCCCAGTGAGGGGTCTGCTGGGACCCAGTAACGGTCCCTATCGCCAGCCCTGTGAGTAGTGCACCAGCCCTGAAAGGGAGACGTGGGTGAAGCGTTGCATTTCCATGAGGGTGGTAATAGCTTCTCACAGCTGCTGGTGTCTGAGTGTCTTAATGTGCTCTGCCCACATTCGTGTTCACAGTCCAAACATTAAAGTCACAAAGTTCGAATGGAATCATCCAAGGCAAATTCTGTTTCTTGAAAAAAATCTTGACCGACATACCACTCCATATACAAAAACGTGTTTGTTTTTTTTGCAGTACTAGGAGTTGAACCCAGGCCTTTGTACATGGAAACTAGGCACTGTGTCACTGAGCTGCATACCAGCCTTGTTTGTTTATGTGTTCATTTGCAATACTGGAGAGTGAACCCAGGCCCTTCACACCGAGTCACTTCCCCAGACCTTTTTCATTTTTTTTATTTTGAGAAAGGAACTTGCTAAACTGTTAAGTTAGGGAAGCTCAAACTTGTGAACCTCCTACCCCCACCTCCCAGAGTGCCGGGATTTGTATATGCACCACCGTACCTGGCTTATTAATTTTTTTTGAGACGGGGTCACACTGATTTTTTTCAATTTATGATTTTCCTTCCTTAGCCTTCCAAGTAGCTGAGATTATAGATGTGTACCACCATGCCCAGCTTTCCAGCTTTAATATGTCTTGAAGCACATTCCATATTCATTCACCTCAGTCTTGCTTAGTTTCTTCATGTTGCACGACGGTTTCCCGTATCAACGTAATGTGTTTATCAAATCTCTTATTCTTAAACCTTAAGGTTGTTTTCAGTTTTGCTGTTGGAAATGACACTGTAACGAGCATCCTTGTGTATGTTTGCACATGTCTACAAGAGTAATTTAAGTTCTTAACAGTGAAATTGCTGGACCAAAAGGTTTGTGCATTTAAATTCTGACAGATGCTGACAAATTGCTGGACATTTACTGTGCTGTCTGCCCTCCTGCTGTACGAGAGATGCTGCATCACCTCACAGTTATCAAGGCAGTGCATGGATTCAAGGACTTTCAATTTCAGGCTGTTCTCCCCCACCCTGGTCCCAAGTCTCCTGTGAATACAGAGTCTTTAGCGTAGGTGTGACTTTAACCCTGCCCTGCTGCCCATAGACTTATTCCTTCCCACCATGTAGACTGTCTTATGACCCTCAGGACTGCAATGTCAGGTATGCTTAGAGGAGAAATTTTCATCTATACTTTCTCCCCTTTGAGTTCAAGAAGTCCTTAGTAATTCCATTAAGGGACCACAACTGGAAACCAGAAGCTAACCTGGAATCAGGAGCCCTGTCACATGCTGATACACTCGTACCCACATTCTACAACCTCTCAGACACTGTAATGGTTGATACGTGTGTCAATTTGAAAGGTCTAGAAGCTTAACTAAATAACTCAGCAAGTCTACATCCTAGTGTGTAGAGGACGTGCCCTTATTGCTCTACGAAGTTCATTGTGTCAACTTGAGTAGTTTAGAAGTTTAACCAAGTGACTCAGCAGTGGGCCAGGGTCCTCACTTTAAAAACATCCTCACCCTTTGCAAGAGGAGGGCATGGAGATGGTGTGAGTGCTACACTCACCTGGGAGCCAGTAGTCTGCCTACAACACAAGGGAGGGAAAAAGGCTTGCATTCCCCAAGTTTCTGCTCTTTTTGCTTTTGCTGTCTTCTGCCACCTTGAACTGTTGCCTCTGTGCCATGCCACCCTACCTTGCAGCCAGGTGATTACAGACTGAAACCTCCACAAACCGAGAGCTAAATAAACCTTTCCCTCATTAATTTGGATGTCGTGTCAGGTACTTTGTCTCAGCAAGAGAAAAGTAACCAAGACTGTCACTCAGCATGCTGCTGCTGTTTCTGAGTAGTAGTGAACTCATTGTGATGCTTCATTTCGGTGGAGTAATATTCCAGAAAAAAAAATTAGATTCCTTAATTCCATCACCTCATTTCCAAATTTCTCTTTGATGCCCATTCACACACGACATAGACATGTTTAATTTGCTTTGTCTAGGAATATTAATGTGTGAATTATACCCTCTAAAATTAGTTTTAGACCATTCATGAAAATGGAAGAGTAGTTATATAATTATAAGAACATGACGTGAAGTGTCACTTGTTGGGCTAATATGTCATTCCATCTGATGCTTTAATCTCTTGATATTAAAATGAGCTACATTTGATTTTAACAGGCATAGACAAGACCCAGCCTAATCTGGTAGACTTGTCATCTCATGACCAAATTTGAGACAAAATCTGTGAAGAACAATCTGAAGAAATCAAAAAGAAGAGAGAAGCTGGATGCTATAGGGCAGGCCTATCATCCCAGTACTCTGGGAGGCTGAGGCAGGATGATACTAAATTCAAGCCCAGCCTGGGCAATTTGGGAACTTAGTGAGACCCTGTCCCTGTTTCAGAATTAAAAGTATCAAATGCCTGAAGTTGTAGCTCAGTGTGAAGACCCTGGGGTTCCATCCTCAGGAGAGAGACATAGAGACACAGACACAGATAGGACAGACAGGCAGAGAGATTGAGAGAGAGAGAAAAAGAGCGACAGAGAGATCAGGCTGTAGTCACTGACTTTCAGATACTGAGGTAGGGCAGGCTGAGCCTGCCCCAGGCTGTGAATATACTGCAGTGAGAACTAAATGCCATCATACTTTCTCTTTCTTTTACCAGGAAGACATCACAAAGGAGTCAATTCGGCCTGCTGCTCTTCAGAGCTTAGTGCTGCAGTGCTGAGTCAGTCAGTAGAATCTGACTGAATGAGAACAGGAGGCAGATGGTCAGAAGTCCAGGTGTTCCTCCTAGTTCAATGCCCTAAAGCAGTTCCTTGGCTGCTAGAACCCTCAACTTCATTTCCTGTTTCTTCATTAATAAAACAATGATAGCATCATCTGCCTGTCCTACATTATACGGTATGGGCCTCAGATGGGAAAATGGATAAGAAAGCATTTGTACACCATGCAGTGCTACAGAATTTGCTGAGGTTATAATCTTACACCCTCACCTACACAACTGCCACCCAACAGGTCCAACTGGAATGCCTCAGTGGAGATGCCTTTCACAGAAAGGAAGGCCAGTGGTCACCCATTAGACAGTTCAAGTAGTTTTTATAGGACTATGAATGAGTTTGTTGTGATCTGTCCACACTCTTCCAAGTCACCCCCAGTGACATCCCAGATCATCGAAACCATGAATTCATTTTTGGCTATGAGCACAAGCAAAAGAAATTAGGTCTGTATTTAAAGCTCACATGGGCAAACAAAACAGAAATTTTGGACTAATTAGCACCATTCTAAAGTCGGTCGACAGAGTTAACAATATTTTCATCACACACAAGAAAAGAAACCTTCTTAAGAGTTGTTAATATTGACGGTTTCCAGGGACTTTGCTCATTCTCCCTTGAACCCTCTCTCAAGACATGCATGAGGTGCTCCTCCAGACTACCTCCCAAGGCCACCAAATGATTTCTGTGCTGCTAACACCAACAATACATGTGCAACCCTGTTTTACCCATCAGCATCATTAACACAGTTGGCCACTGCCTCCTTGAATCACTTTCTACACTTGCCTTCAAAGACACTATTCTCTTTTTCCTCTTATTTTACTGGTGAGGTCCTTTTCAGCCTCTTGTATGGTTCCATCTTCTCTTTCAATTTTCGAAACAATGAAATGTTTAGAAAACACTTGAGCCTCAGTTATCTGTTTCGTCTCTTCTCTCCACTCACTGGTGCTCTCGTTCAGATTCATGGCTTCATATACACTGGTATCTCACTTCCCAAACTTAATTCTTTCCATGATTGTGCTCACAAAGTGAATTAACCATGAACTGAATCAAATTTTCCCATAAGCTTAACACTGCACCTATCCCTTGATTTTGTAGCGTTTTTTTTTTTTTTTTTTTTTTTTTTTTTCCGACACCAGGGATCGAACTCACAACCTTGAGCCTGCCAGACAGGCACTTAAGCCGCTGAACCAAACTCCTGGCCCTCTATCCCTTGAAGTTAATCCCATATGTTCCTCATGATCATACCTCTTACAGACTGCAACCTTGAACTCTGTGCCTGAACACCAGTTGCCCATTCAGCATCTGTGCTTTGATGTGTAGCACATATTTCAAGCTTAACTCATCCACAACAGAATTTTTATTTTATAACCTGCAAAACTTATCTCAGCAAATGGCAACTCCTTGCTTTCAGTTGCTAAAACCAGAAGTCTTGGAATCATCCTTGCCTCACTCATACCCCATTTCAAACCCATCAACAAATCTTGCTGACTGTTCGTTCAAAGTATATCCAGAATTTGATTGCTTCTCATGGTTTCTAATCTGTTCTAATTTATCCTCATCTCTTAATTGAATAACTGTAATAGCTTCCTTCCTGCCTTTCTGCTTTTCCTCTTGTGTTCCTATAATCCATTCTCAGAACAGCAACAGGGACATGAACCAGGTCTACCACTTTTTTTCTGCTCCCACTCCTCCTCTTCAGCCTTTCCTCTCCCTTCCTTTCCTTTGCTGTGGTTTCAACTTCATTTAATGTGAAAGCCAACATTTAATCCTGTATGAAGCCCATAAACTTCCCTTTACTGACTCTATTCTACCCACCAGAGTTAAGCATGCTCCTGCTGAAGGCTCTTGGTACTTCTTTCCTCTACCTAGCCTGAAACTGCCCTAGATAGCCAGACAGCTTGCTCTCCCATTTGCATCACACCTCTACTCAAATGTTGCATCCTCAGTGAAACCTTACCAGTCATATTCAAAAACACACCCACACCCTGTCATGCTCATGCCCTTTGCTCTGATTTCTTACAGTGCATATCACTCACACACACACACGCACACACACACACTCATCTCTGTTGGATTCTGTCTCTATTCTTTACCTAAAACTTAAACTTTCTAAGACCAGTATGTGGCTGATAAATAGTAGGCATTCAAAGTTCATTTTGTTTTGATAATAAGGAAGAAACATATAGCACATCCAAGGATCCAGTTTTGGGGATAAAAATAGCCAGCATAGCACATGACTTCTCAGGGTAGGATCAATGAAATTTAAATTATATCCCTTACTGTTTGTCTAGGCTTTAGACACAGAAAGGATGTGACTTATCCAGCTTTTTCATGATGGGTTTTGTATGAGTAAAATGACATCAGTGAAGTAGCTGTCTCTCTGTGGTTTTAGATGAGACAGTAAACTCAGGAGTATTTACTGAAAATTCTCACAGTGTCAGGAGATATTCCTTAGTTTCTTTTTAAAAAGTATCATGAGAGTGCTGATGGAAAAAGACAGATTATTTAATAAATAACATGTCTAATTTGATGTTTGAGGGAAGTAATAAACTTGATCCCTAATTCAGTGCTTTCATACATTCTGACTTTGGGTAGATAACAGGTTATGAGTAAGAAAGGAATCTGCACAACTACCCAATGGTAATTTCTTCCTCCTCCCTTGCTCTCGAAACCTAGATACTGTTCAAATATGTATAGTAGTCATTTGCTCTATGCCTCAGAGTTAAATCATTAGTCACTTTCCAGTTTTAACTATAATGCCACTGACTTCGTGAGAAATGGGAATAGGATTCAGTGTGGACCTGAGACTTGCCATGGCTAACTGAAAGGGTTTTCTGCTTTGTCAGAAGCCGAAGTCTAAGGAGGAACTTCCCTTTTCTACATCTGTAGCTGTCTGCGTGTGATATCTCAGGAGTGGCAACCATCTGAGGTCATGAGGGAGCCGGCCTAAGACAAAACTATTATCCTTATGATTGGGAAAGAAAAAGAAGAAAAGATCCTGACTCTTGATGACATTGCTGAGCCACAAAATTAATCAGGGTTGGGGTTTTCATAGCTTCCGATTTTTGCTGTGCAAAGTAATAAATATACTTAAAACACTTAGTTTGACATTCTATAATTTATAGCCAAATATACCCAAACATGCATTTTAAAAATAATATCAAGACTGAGAAGGCCTTTCTAAGCATGACACAAAACTCAGAAGACATAAAAAGAAGTATTCATAAAATTCACTCCATAGCAAGTAAATTTTATCATTATAAAAATCAGTAAATAAAAATGGCAAAATATGTTCATTGCTATATCTGAATTATGTAAACTTCTGTGTAAAATAGATTTGGAATAACATCATATAAAAATCAGTTGAGTGTAAAATTAAAAAACTTTAACAGGGCAAAAAATACCATATACAAAGTGAAAAAGACAAGAGTAAAAATTATTTTCAACTTATAGCATAGACAAAGAGCACACATTCCTAATATATAGAGTTTCTAAAAGCAGGAATTTAAAAAGTCGACTATCCTATAGAAAAACAGTATATAAAGAAAATATTCAAATACATAAAAATACATTGAACTGCCTCTGTAATGGGTGAGTGCAAATTAAAACTGCACAGATAAACTTACATAAGTATCAAGTTGGAGATTTAGTTACATGGAGAAGAATTATTTTAAGGAACCAAAATAATCAGAGCACACAACCAGAATAGGTTACACCAAGGAGTGCAAAGAAGTTTTCAATCATTATGTTATTAGTAACAAAAGTAACATTGTTGCTTTTACATGTTATCTGCCTAGTAGGATAGAGCAAATCTAATGTCAGTTTTAAAAACCAAGATTTTTCAGTCACAAAGGAAAGTGTTTAAATATAAAAGCAATGAAGTTAGATAGAAATAGGGCATCATCAATTAGAATTCTCAAAATGAACCCATAATGCATTTCGTAGTTTGAAAAAAATAATTATTTTGTAGAAGCAGTCTCCAACTCAATATCAGTGGCATCTTTAGTGCCTAAATTGTGATCTAAAAACTATCCTCAAAGACGTTTTGGAAGAATGGCAAATGTAGATAAGATGAATCTAAGCTATGTTCTCTTAGGAACTAAAGAAACTATTGAAGACTACTGATCTTATGTTGTTGGAACTCAGGAGTCAGTCTGATAGAAAAATTTGAATATGAACAAAGAAAAAACTATCAGCTTGGTAGTGCATACCTCTAATCCCAGCATTTTGGGAGGCTGAGGCAGGAGGACTCCAAGTTTAAACCCAGCCTGGGCAACTTAGAAACTTAGTGACAACTTGTCTCACAATAAAAAGTAAAAAATGGCTGGAGATATAGCTTAGTATGAGGGCTCTGGGTTCAAGTCCCAGTATTGAAGGAAAGAAAAAACAAAAAAGGAAAGGAGCAAAAGAAAAAGAAAACACTGCCATTGCTAGAAACTACTTCTCTCCCCTCCCCAAATTTAGAATTCATGAGTTTATGATAAAATCTGCCACTAAAGGGTAGAGTATTTCATCGTTCACATTTGAAGAATGCCAGAAAATTAACTTGATAAAGAGAGCGAATCAAGTTTTATCTTATTTTCTCATTCATTGTTCCTTGGGAAATCAATAGTTTAGAAGAGAACGCGTCACAGGAGTATGTCAGTTAATAAATGAGGGTTGGGAGGACAGCACTATTTTCTAATCTCAGTGAAATGAGCATAAGCAAAACTGTGATGAACAGCCACAACAGCAATCAGGTGAAGACTTTCTGATGGGGAAATTTATAACTAAACCCCCGCGGTCAATCTTAGCATCACAGAAACTGAGACAACCAGACGCCAAGTTGACTGATGGACAGATACAGCTCGATTCACTGGACTTGGTTCCTGTGTCTGTCTCATGGTAATAGTGGCTCCTGCTGTAAAAGTTAAGAACTGGCTGAGTAGACATCTTCCTGAGCACTGCTACACAACCAAACCTACCACCACCAAGTGGACCATGTGCACTCAAGCTGTGACCAGTAGCATGTGGCTACGACCCGATTAAACAGATAATACATCAGCACAGAGAACAGGGGCTGGTCATACACTCACAAAAGGACTGCTGTAGAGGTAAGCACTGTGCCAAGTTAGACACAAACCACAGGCAGTGCCCACAGCAACAAAGGCTGAACAAGGCTGTTTTCTCAGGATACAGTTAAACACGTTACCCAATAAGCCAGTTCACGAAATAAGGTGGAGAAAAATTTACTATTAAGGACTTTTCCAACAGTTCAGCTGTTCATGTAAGACAGATCCTATATTAAAAGCCAGTATTTTATGATAAAAATGTTTTGCCAAAGAAAACCCACCCAAAACAAGGCCCTGATCCCAGGAACCTCAACAGCTTCTGATTATTATCTAGTTTCCTGTTGGACTTACCTACACAGAACATGTGACTGTCTAGTGACCAGGCCTCTTGGCTGTTATGTTTCTCATACAAATGAATGTACTGGCATTTTGGCCCCTCTGTCTGATGTGACCTAACTCTATGGGACAACGATGAAGAGCCATTCCACCTCCAGTTTCTCATAGGAGCTGAGGCTTCTGTAACAATCGCATGCGGTCTTCCTCTTTCTGACTCCCTCCAGGCTCCTGACAAACTCAAAGTCAAGAACTTTGTCTGTCTTGCTCACTGTTTTATCTTTGGCACCTGGGAGATTGCTTACACATTCTGTCAGCTCAGTTAAGATTTATTAGATGAATAAGGAATGAACTGCCTAGAGCTGCAAGGAAAAAGTTTGAATCCAAATGTCCTAAAAGGTTGGCACCAGACAACAGCTCTGACAAAGCCTTTGGAGCTTCATCTGGACAAGATATTGTTTGTGAAGTAGCTGAAATTGAGACAGAGGTTGTCCGCACTTTGAAGTAACTGCCTGGTGAAAAGCGAACAGGCAGCTGCACTTCAGGTGGTAAGGAAGAAATAAAAAATGGTTAATCAAAGGGGCAAGTCACTGTACCTTTGAAAGAGAAGTAATAGGTTAATCAGAGGCAAACTGTGGCACTCCTAGAGAAAGGAGACCCTGCCCTTTTAGAAAAAAAAAAAAAAAAACCCGTGGCTGATATATGACATTCCTTTGAGACCCTGCAAATACAAAATATATCCTTTGTTCAGTACTGCTCTACCTATGGAATTGCCTGCTTTACTGTCGCTCCTGAGGATGCTCTGTCTGTGGACTAAATCTGATGTTCTACCCTGCTCTTGTAGGCTTGCTAGCTGTGTTTCCTTCCTAAAATACAATTGCATTTTATTTTTTGCTTTAGAACTAGTCCATTGCTGATTTCCATCTTAATGAGACAAGTCCTCACATAGCTGTGAGAACAATACTGGGCATATATTAAACCTCAGGAAAAATGTTTGCCTCTTGCTCTCCTCCAATGTTGCTGGCTGGATGTCATGTCCCACTATACTGGAATACAGATTTTCAATGAGTTTCCTGGGAAGAAATGAAATATGAAACAGAGTTCACATGTAAGAAACTGAAGACTTCTCTTCAGAAAATACCACTCTTGATCATTAGGGTCCAAGAGTCGTTTGACCTATTGTTAGCAATCTCCTATTAAAGCTGCAAACGTTCAGGAATTTCCAGATCTAAACCAGAGTAATAACATTCCTTTATCATATTAGAAACATTTCTAGGAAGAATAGACATATCGTGGTAGCCATGTATCTTTAAGGGGACCTAAAGCAGGGAAACTTGATCACAGCTGATTATTTTTTATTGAAATGTTGCTTATCAAAAATTTTAGAATACCACTTAGTAAAAACAAAATTTATGAAAGTTTTTTTTTCACCCCCCCTCCATATGTGATGGTGACTTCCTGTAATCCTGGCACTTAGAAGGATGAGACAGGAGGATGCTACTGCAAACTAGCCAGGGCTACACACTGAGTCCAAGCTCAGCCTGAGACACACAGTGAGATCCTGTTTCAAATCAAAAAACAAAAAGCAAAAAAGCAATGACAAAGGTTTTTTTGTTTTTTGGGGGTTTTTTTTGGGGGGGTGCTTTTTGTAAGGGCAAAGTATAAAAGTAAATGACTATAGGACAAAAAATGGATGTGGTATAAAGTAACTAATGTGACGGAGATCTGCTATGAATAGAAGCCCAGAAGATTTGGCAAGTCACTGTACTCCCTAAAGAGTAAATCTTCAAGGCCTCCTGGGCAGGCAATGAGGTAAAGTCCTTGGCACTGAAGCCAATTAGTGCTCAGTAAACAAATCGGATTATTTTTCTTCCTGCCCAATTTCAAGCCCACCTTCTAAGCAGCTCATATGTGAATTCTTGGGGGCAAAAACATTCAAGTTTGTATTCTCAGAGCAATTCAGTTCACACAGTGGATTCAATTAGACCGTGGAGGAACAGCGTGGGTTTTGTTTTGTGTCTGAGCTTCTGGCAAATCCAGAAAAATGTGCTGAGTCACGAATTCTTAGGATAAAAGATTTTGACAAGAGTACGCTTGAAGGAGGACAAGAGCTGTGACAGTTGCACAACAGCAGGAAACTCACTGCTGTTCTTCTAAATGAAGCCTGTGGATACAAATATTTACTCCACGCCTGTGCCGGGGAACACTGGACACCTCCCTCAGGTACAGCACTGGGTAGTCCCATTCTTCAGAACAAAGACAGCAAGAATAATAAGAGCAGATATTTATTGGACACCCATTGTGTGCCAAGCGTCCCTATATATTGTCATATTTAATTTCAACTATAACCCTATGGTGTGTTTTATAAGCAAGAAAACTGAGGCTTTGAGCAGTTAATAATTTGCCCACAGTCACCCAGCCACAGTGACTGAACTAGGATTTGAACCCAAGTCACCTGGGTATGGAATCATAATCTTCGTGAGTATGGATACTGTATTCTCAACAGTATCTATGTGTTCATACTTCCATGATCACCGTAACCAGTTGTGGCTAACTCCTTACTCAAAGATCTTACATTCTTCACACATAACTAACCCTATAGAAAAACCTCTTGAGATTATTATGGAGGAGAAATTGTATGCACTGTTCTGCTAACGTATTTTATGTGCTTAATATAACACCCTTCCTAAAATAAAAGAGGAAGTGAGACATTCTTTTCTTCAAAATAGAGCTCTCTTTCATTTCCTGGAACAGTCTGCGAGTGGATAATCCCATACTACTGTAACTGGTGGCAGTCGAGGCTATCCAAGTTCATGGAACTTCTCCATCAGCACTTACCATTCGGTCATGATGACCCAGTGCTAGAACTCCTAGTTCTTGGGAATTGTTCCTTGCGGGGGCTTTACCTCTCTTCTGATTGCCCTGCAGGGTATTAGACACCATGTAGCACCTTGCAGGCTTTTCAAGGGAGAGAGGAGAGGCAGAGAGGAGTGAGGAGCTACTGAACTGAAGTCAGGGAAGGGGGTTCCTGGTAAATTCTTGCTCCTCACCTTTCCCAAACTTGGCCAAGCCACTTGAAAGGTCCAGAAGAATCAATCACAAAAGAAAGATTTTGTTCTAGTCCATGACAACTTTGTTTAGCATGTTTTTAAAATGCCAATTCTAAGGTGGTAGACAAGTCCTGAAAAATTATTTACCTAACAGTGACTTCTCTGTTCACTAAGAAAATGGGCTTGATAGCAACCCGCTCAAGTAGGCCCTATTTCCTAGTCATGTTAGAAAGCAAAGGGCTTATTTTGATTTGCAGAAAGTGCAATCTTTATTTTGCTTTTGGAAATTACTTGTACTGAAAAGGAAAAACTGCACAAGAGAAATTGTTCTTTTTAAACCTTTGTTCTTTTGAAACTGCCTAGCTCTGTAACTGCTTCCTGGTTTGTAATTACTTTCTTGATCCCTGTAACCATGAGAGCATAACCAAACATGCAGGATGCCTGATTGTACCACTGTACCAAGCTTCATAATCTAATGATCATTAACCAACCCTTGTTTTTTTTGTTTTTTGTTTTTGTGGCACCAGGGTTCGAACTCACAACCTCGCACCTGCCAGACAGGCGCTTAAGCCACTGAGCCAAACTCCCAGCCCTAGTTTTTTGAGGCAGGGTTGCACTATGTAGCTCGCATTAACCTACCCTTGTAACTGATGATCTCAACCTGCTAGCTAATCAGAACTGCCAGGCTGTTCTGTCTCGCCTGTACCTCCTGCTTGTGCATCATATAAAAGCCCAAGGATCAGGGCCTGATATTGTGGGAATGATCCCAATCAGTGCCAGTCAACATAAAAAAATCTGCCTCCAAATTCTGGGTGTCATTTTGGTATTTCTGCTTACCGTTGCAGTACTTTTATAATGTATTGTTCAGATCATTATGATAATTACATTTTTTATTATAAAGTGTCACAATCATTAGCTATAAAACATAATACAAGCTTGGAACATATTTAAAAATTCTATAAATCATTAAGTCAGACTTGGTAGCATCAGATTATAATGTCACTACTTGGGAGACCAAGGTAAGAGAATTGCTTGAACCAGGGAGTTTGAGATCAACTTGGGTAACAACACAGTGACACCCTGTCTTCAAGAAGAAAAGAAAAAGAGGGAGAGAGAGAATTGTATAAATGATTAATGAGGTATTTATTAATACTTTCAGAGAGGAATATGTCCTCTTTTTCCTAAGAGCATTATGCAGCACTGATAATGCCAGATTTTTGGAAAGCAACAAAGTAGTTAACTTTGAACATGCTCTTTTTGACTGACCATCAAATTCTGGAGTCTGAATTACATCAGATGATGTATACGTTTGCATTCAAATGAAGTGTCACTATATTAGGAAGAAAACTAAGAGGAAAGAAAGTAACTGAACTGCTGCAGGCCGGGTGTGGTGGTGCATGCCTATAATCCCAGCACTAGGGAGGCTGAGGTAGGTGGATAACTGTGAGTTTGAAGTCAGACAGGCTATGCAGTGAGTTCAAGGCCAGTCTGAAGACATAGCAGGGAGATACTGCCTCAAAAAACAAAAATAAAAAATAGCTAAAAAAAAAACTGATGCAAACCAAACAAAAATATTTTATTGTAGCTTAAAATTCATTCCCTAAACAGTGGATACACTGGATGACATTAATAGATACAGTGATGCTGTATTTGGACAATTATCAACATTGATAGTGTGGAAAGTTTATAAAAGTTGAAGTTTTTCAGGTTATTGGATTTTCTTGAACATAGTATTGGCAAAAAAGGAAAACTCAAACACACAAAAAAATATTTTTTCTTTTAAATGTCGTTTATTTACTAACCTTTTCAGTGACTAACAATGAGGTACAGAAGTTTCCAGAAGTCTGAACATATGGAGCAGAGGTCTGAGGTACTCCAAAGCCCCATTATTGCATTACTGAATAGGATTAACTCCTTTGTGAATTCTCCATTATACACAGGAAAGTTCTATTTACCTACCTCACAGAGGTGTTGCGAGGTTTCATGCTAATACAGTGCTTCAGCGCCTTCCAAGGAAAGCAATGTAGAAGTATAAAATAAACAATCGTGTATTTCAAAAGAAATGAAAAGACTAATTTGGCACAATGGGAAGGATGCCTCTTATTTGAAGAATGCTTGGCTATTTATTTATAAAAATCCCTGACTTCATGGCTTATTTTTTTTTAATTGAGAATGAATGATTCTCTATTGCCAATCTCATAACAGCTATTCTCAACCCAGGCTATGTTATCAGAATCACTTGAACTTGTTAAAAATGTAGAAGTTTGGGCCACAGCCTAGGTCTACAGAATTAAACGAAAATATCTAAGCATGGCACCCAGGCACCTATAATTTTAAAGGGTCAATAAAGGATTGCGATGCATACCAATGTTTAAAACCCATTTCTTTGAGGCAAAGTATCAATTTATTAAATATTTTCTTCCTAGAACTTATCCTTGAGTGAAGTAAGATAAGGATGTTAATTTCTGATTGCCTCTTTCCCTTCCCATGTCCCATGTAGACTTAGGGTGTGCGCTCTCTCTCTCTCTCTCTCTCTCTCTCTCACACACACACACACACACACACACTACATATTCACTTTTTAGTTCTGCCCTTAAATTAAAATGTGATGGTGGAAAAATCTGATCACGGCAAACAAACACTTGGTTAGGAAGATATGCAAGCACTGGCAACCCATCTCCACTGTGCCAAAAGCAAATGGAGGCGCCCCATTTGCTACATGGAATGGTTGAAAAATGCCATTTCCTACTTGGAAGCAGGTAAAGTCAGCACTTTCCGGGAAGTGCCAGCTGAGTGGACATTGACAAACACAAGTAAGCCAAGGTCTTGTGGCCAACCCTGAAGCAAGGTTCTTCCTCTGCTGGGAGTTTGCCTGCATGCCAGCAAACACCTCAGGAATTGAAACAGTTTATGTGCAGAGGGTAGCAGACACATATGGGTGCTAAAGCAAGGCAAGTAAAATAAAATAATGAAAACAGATGACTATAAAATAGGTTTTTATGCAATCACTTTGTTCCGCTGCAAGTCTTGATGCAGTTCTATAACTATGTTCACTTCCTGACGAAGTGGCTTGGAGCCTGTTGACGAGACGGGAGAAGGTCTTCCACACAGTGATTTATTGCCTATTGGCCTTCACATACGCCCCATCACGAGGCTTGCATCAACTTCAAAACAGAAGGACACTGGGCCCCTTGCAGTGGAACTAAGGAGACGGCAGAAAATCTATACTTTCCAGAGAAAGACTGCAGAGGCTGGTCAAAAGTTATACAATGTTAAGAACTAACGAACACAATAAAAAAAACAGTACTACTTCTTGGAGGAGGGGACCCAGGGGATAAAGGCTACAGGTAGAATACATAAACAGTACAATATATAAAAATTTTAAAAATGCATTCAGAGTCAGCCACCATCAAAATCTGCTATGAGACAAGTCTTGACTCCATAGAGTTTGCTTGAAAATTGTCAAAATATTTTTTGCGATATGGTAAAAAAATGGCAAAAAAAAAAAAAAAAATAGTGTCTTCCAATGTTCCTCTAAACATTAGAGGCAACTTTGTACAAAAAAGTTGTTGGCGTTGGCTTAGGGAGTTGTTTTTTACACATATCCCAGGGGGCCCAGGCTGCCAGCAGCAGGATAAAACCCCCGAGCAGGACGCACAAGCCACTAAAATAAAATGCAATGTCGTAGGTCTGGGTCCAGTCGTAAAACCAACCTGAAAAGAGAGTAAAACAAAACTGAGTTTCTCAGAAATAGTGTGAATGCCAAGCCATACTCTAATATTAATCAATTTTATTTACAGTTAGGAGCATAGTACTATTTTCAATGTGAACAACTAGCCTTTAGAAGAGGGGAATCTCAAATATCTAGATGATAAGGGGGATGTAATGGAGAGTAATGGGGAATGCATATGATTAAAATATATTATATACATGTATAAAAACACCACATTGAAGGTAGGCATGGTGGTACATGCTTGGGAGGCTGAGACAGGAGGATGATGTGTTCAAGCCCAGCCTGGGCAATTCAGTGACTTAGCAAAACCTTGTCTCAAAATTAAAAAAATAAAATAAAAAAGGAGCTTGGTGTTGTAGTTCAGTGTTGAGGCCCTGACTTCAGTCTCCAGTAACAAAACCAAAACAACAAAAATGCATTGAAACTTAATGCCTTGTAAAATTAATAGGCATGAGTGAAAATATATTTTAATTGTTTCTAAAAAGAAAAATATTTAGACAAAAAGCAAGCATTTTGAGTTTCTCCCAAATAAAAGAAGAAGTACAAAGACAAAGTCTATTGGCTTTCTAAATTATAACAAGGTGATCATGAATACACCATGAGGATATTTCATACAGATTTATTCTTTGCAATTTATTCTTTGAATTTCTATATCTGGAGCTATTACAATGAAGAAGAGTAAACTGGGTTTATTTGAAGATAAATATCTTACCAACAATTGGTGGTCCAAGGCTATTTCCAAGTCCAGCAAAGAACATTAATATTCCATAGGCATGAGCTAATTTTTCAATTCCCACAGTCTTGGTGGTCACATATGGGAAGATGGACCAATTACCAGTAAGAAACCCTACAACTGCAGAAAGTATTGCCAATGTGACATAACTTTTGGCAAATGGAATTGCACACAAGGCCAGGCCCATGGTTATTAAGGTAGCTACATAAAGATATAAGGTGTTAATCCATTTAAAGTCAGCCAGAATCCCTAAAAGAAGTTTTCCAACTGCTGTCATAATGCCTATAATGGAAATAAGAGGCATAATAAAGTCTTCTTCCTTCACATTGGAACTTCTTGCTACATCTTCCATAAGTAATGAAGGTGGAAATCCCCCAATGTCAAAAAGTAAGATAGCAATGAAAAGTGCAGAAAATACTTTGTTTTTAAAAAGAGAGACAGTTTCCCCACAGTAGTTTTTGTACAACTGCCACTTCCTCTTGGCAAGCTGTTTGCAAAAATATGTCTGTTCTGCAACTTTCTGTCTGTACGTCTCAGGTTCTTTTGTGTGTGTGATTGTTGTGGCGCTTTTATGAAGAAGATTTTCCTGTTTCCAGTCGCCATTGGCCAATGCGCCTTTGCATTTTGCCTCATTACTATGGCTCTTCTCCAGAATGTTTATGTTTTCTTCCTGATTCTTTTCTCTTTCATTGTAAATGGAGTATCTATCTGGCACATTTTCTGGAGCTGGTTTTTCAGGTAAAGGACAGTCAGAGATCTGCAGTGGTCTCATCAAGCTGCCACAGGCTAATATATTTAAAGCTAAAGCACCAACAATCAGCAGGCATCCATCCAGTCCATAGAAGTCAATCAGCATCCTCTGGAGAGCAGCATAGATAAAAAGGCCAACACTTGAACCTAAAAGGGAAATGGGAGCTGTTTAGTCTTCGTCTCATACATTTGGGCTCTCAGATCAAGCATTAGAAACATCACAATTTACACTGGCATTCATATACATGTACATATATATACATATTCATATACATATATATGTGTAGGTGTGTCGTTCTTTCTTTCTTTTTCTTTTTCTTTTTTTTTTTTTCTTTTTGGTACCAGTGATCGAACTCACAAACTCACAACCTCACACTTGCCAGGCAGGCACTTGTGCCATGGAGCTAAATCCCCAGCCCTCTTTCTTTCTTTATTGAGACAGGGTGGCCTTGAACTCACTATCTCGCCTAGGCTGACCTTGAACTCAAAGCAATTCTTCTGCCTCAGACTTACAAGTGCTGGAATTAACAGGTGGTGCCACCACACCCGGCCATGTACCTCTCTATTAAAGTCACAAAATAGTGTGGATAACAATAACAACAATAATAGTAATACCAATGCAACATTCTTTTATAGTTCAGATAGTGTTAAGTACTTTATGCTGCATTATCTTGATTAATCCTTTTAATGATCCTATTGAAGAGATCCTATTATTACTCCCAATCCACAAATAAAGTGACTGACAGCTGGAAAGCTTGAGACATTTGCCACAGATCACAATGCTATAAATAATACAAGGATTCACACTTAGTCTGACTGCAGGAGCCCACAGTCTTAACATATATCATTATGTAACTACTTTTTGCACTTATTATTTGCCAGGCCCTATGCTATATATATTTATTGCCTTTGGGAAAGCAAACTGTCAAATTTTATTTTTGAGATAAATAATATAGGTTAGTTTCAGGATATTTGTGAGGCTTTGATACTTCAAATCCACTACTGTATCACCAGAATAATTGATTTATATTTTTATGCATTAATAAAATCATAACAGTAAATGGGAATTTGAAAGAGTATATAAATTCTACATTATGTAACTAGGTAAATACCCCTCTTTATCAGCATCCATCACATAAAACACACTGGGATGCCAAGTCACACAAACCCAATGAATTTGCACTGTTCTCATCTGGATCTGCTTCTAATTTATAAAACATTGAGTATTCTAAAACTTAAACATCTTCAGGAAGTGTGATGTGAAAAAGAAAGAAAAAGTAAAAGATCAGTAAAAGAAAACAGTCTGAGTGATTATACATATAAAATGATCTATTCCAAACAACAGCTTAACCTCGACAAGGTGCAAGTGGGACCAAACTCCAAGGTGTGACTGATGACATGAATATTTGCTGTAAAATCCCATCTCATTGCCCAGTGTGGAGGCACACACCTATAATCCCAGCTTCTCAGGAGGCTGAGACCAAAAGACAATAAATTTCAAGCCCAGCTTGGGCAACTTAGCGAGATCCTACCTCAAGACTGAGAAAAAACTTAACAAGGGCTGGAGATGTAGCTCAGTGCAAAGACCCTGGGTTTGAACCTGTGTGGCACACACACACAAAAAAAGAAGTAAAGTAAAAATTCAGCTTGTCAAAAATTCTTGTAGGGCACAGTAGCACATGCCTCTGATTCAAGCTACTTTGGAGGCTGACGTAGGAAGACTGCAAGTCCAAGGCAAGCTGGAGCAACTTAGGGAGACCCTGTTTCAAAATTATATACATAAATAGAAAGGGATGGAAGTACAGCTCAGAGATAAAGTACCTGTCTACATGCACGAGACTCTGGGTTTAATCCTTGGTACAATGAATGAGTGAATGAATGAATGAATGAATGAATGGAGGAGGAAGGAGAGGGAGGGAAGAAAGAGAAATTCTTCCAAATAACCAAGTGACTCTGTATTTTGGAGTTGTAAGAAAACATATTTCAGGAAGAACTCAGTTGTTCCTTCTTCATATTTTTCAAGTTAACACTTCATTCCCAAAGAGGGGAGAAGAATCTTTGCAGGTATATATTAATTGATAGTTTATGTTCATGTATTGGGAGCTAAGATAATAACTTGGTTAATATTAGGAGCATATCTCTTTGCTGACTATTCACAAGTAATAATACAAAAATTTAATGCTTCCCTTAGTTCTGTAAAAGTAGCGTATGCTTTGAAAGGGAAAACACTTTGGAATGAACTGAAAATATTGCGTATAACTGGGTGTCTTTATGGACTACTGTGCTGTATCAGAACCCAGTAACTGTTCATTTGTTATTTTTATCTATCATTGTGTCTTTGTACCAATTCTACCAAACTGCTACATCATTAGACACTTAAAATATTCTTGGTGATTTGAAAGTTGTTTCCACCTTAATTTGAGAAAATAAACAAATTTCCAGCTATCACCAACCAAGGTTATCTGTTGACATAATGAAACACAAGAGAAACATATCAAATCAATCCAACAGATACTCACCAAACACCTGCCATACACTAACTGTATGACAAGGGCAGGGAAAATCAAACTACTTATCTTAGTCTGCAGCTCACGAAAACAGCACAATGGCTTAGAAAGATGCAGGAATTTTTCCAGGGCAACAGAGTGTAATTTAAGCATTTCCTTGTGGGGTCGGGTGTGTAGCTCAGGGGTACAGGTTTGCCAAGCATGTGTGAGGCCCTAGATTTGATCCCCAGCATTGCGGGAAAGAAGTTTCTTTGTGCAACTTCTTAAACTGTAAAATTATAATTTTTAATACTCAAAAAGAACATCCTCCTAATTGAAAAATGGCCAATGTAAAGGGCAAAATGAAAACATTAATTATGTTTCCATCCGTGTCTAGATTAAACACTATTACAAAAGGGAAAAGATTAGTTGATGCTCTGGGAAACTGAAACAAGTAAGAGATACACTCATGCATGGATGAACTGATCAATATCAGGATTAGATCAATAAACTTTTTCTGTAAAGGGTTAGAGAGTAAATATTTAAGGTCCATGTGGTCCATGCAGTACCAGTCCCAATACTTCATCTCTGTCCTTAAAACATGAGAACAGCCCAAGATGCTGCACACAGGAGCAGGCATGGCCGTGTTCCAATTAATTTACTGAGTTTCACAGCACTGTCACATGTCATGAAACAGTTTTTAAGGAAGTAATTTATGGAAGGATTGCCAGGTGGGAAATGTGCACTGTGGTCCAGGAAGAGACATGGCCAGAGTTTGAGGACAAGGCCAAGGTAGAAATAGGAGAAAGAACATGAAAACAACAGAAGAGGAATGTAGAGCACTTGGAATGCAGTTGAGAGAACTTGTTTGGATCTGGCCACCTGAGGTCAAGAGGTCTCACCTGTACTGTTTTTGTGTGAAGGCAAAGCATGTAGCATGACAGCCTAGACTCAGGAACCACACTGCCTGGTTTTGAGTGCTGCCTCTGTCACTCATTGGTTTTCTGGTGTTGGACAACATACAACTATTCTATCCCTCAGTTTTCTGAACTGTGAAATGGGGAGAGTCAGAGGTGAAAGGGTTTCCGTTTCAACTCACAGGGGGTAAGGCAAAGTTGGGGGGGTCAGAGAAAGGGATGAAACCACCGTCAGTGAAAGAGAGGACAAACAAAACAAAGTCACAGTAGAATTTTTAAAAAAAAACCCTTAAACCAAATTATTTAAAATATTGTAACCTAGTCGAAAGGGAAACTATAGGCATAAAATGAAAGTTTGGGGCAACCATTTTCCCCCACATTAAATAGGGGTTGGTAAACTTATGCCTATGGATCTAGTCTGTATTACTACCATTGTTTGTCTGGCCCACAAACCAAGAGTGGATTTTTGCATTTTAAAATGAGTTTCAAAAATCTAAAAAAGAATATTTCATGACATGTGACAGTGCTGTGGAACTCAGTGTCTGTAAATTAACTGGAACACGGCCACGCCTGCTCCTGTGTGCAGCATCTCAGGCTGTTCTCATACTTCAAGGGCAGAGCTGAAGTACTGGGACTGGTACTGCATGGACCACATGGGCCTTAAATATTTACTCTCTAACCCTTTACAGGAAAAGTTTATTGATCTAAGCCTGGTATTGATCAGTTCATCCATGCATGAGTGTATCTCTTACTTGTTTCAGTTTCCCAGAGCATCAACTAATCTTTTCCCTTTTGTAATAGTGTTTAATCTAGACACGGATGGAAGCATAATTAATGTTTTCATTTTGCCCTTTACATTGGCCATTTTTCAATTAGAAGGATGTTCTTTTTGAATATTAAACATTCTACTTTTACAGTTTAAAAAGTTGTAAAAAGAGCCAACTCAGTTCAGTTCACCCAGGAGTCCCCTCATTGCCCTGGGGTGGCCTCAGGACAAAGTACGTGTGTGGGTCCTGTAGCCTAGCCAAGAGCCTGCCCTGCCAGCAACACCTGCCAGCTAACGAGGAGCTTAGGTAAACTTACAGCTTTTGGTAACTTGGCAGCTATGCCCCCTAAATAAACTCATAAAACACTGGCCACAAAAATTTTGATAAGTTCCCTAAAAAGCTTTTAAATTTTCATCTGAAAAGTGAAACACCCCTTTAAAATCCCAGGAGGAGGGGGCTGGGAATGTGGCCCAGTGGCACAGTGCCTGTCTGGCAAGTGCAAGATCATGAGTTCAATGCCCGGTACCAAAAAAAGAAATCCCAGGAGGAGTCCAGAAGGCTTTCATATTTAAAATCTATATTTTATATATACATTTTCTCTTCTGTGAGCATCTCTTGATGGTTAAAGGAATAACAAGAGTATACAGCCTATTGCTTGGATGTGCACATAGGCCAGTCAGATGTGTTCAGAAATCATTAGAAAACTTGTAAGTTCCATAATATGTGCAAGTAAAGAGATGGCCAGCATCCGTCCTTCTGCCAGCAGCCTTGAGGCTGTCCACTTTCTTCCCATCTTATCTTCAGAAATCATTAGAAAACTTGTAAGTTCCATAATATGTGCAAGTAAAGAGATGGCCAGCATCCGTCCTTCTGCCAGCAGCCTTGAGGCTGTCCACTTTCTTCCCATCTTATCTTCCGCAGGGATAAGTGCTTCACAGAAGCCTTCTCTGTTTCTTTTAGCAAAGTCTTCACCAGCATGTGGCTCTCAATGTGCTGAGCCCATGGGCTTCCTTTTCATATGTTATATTAGACATATACTGGCCCAGATTTTTTGCATATGTATTTTGAAAGCTACTCCCATATCTATGGTAAAAAATAAATATTCTTCTAGGAGAAAAGTAAAAGAATAATTTTGCTATCTGATATACTAGGTAATGAATGGTTATATGTATCTGTGCTTAATAAGTTTTGGCTTTGTTTAGAAGGCTAAATAGTGACAATACTTATTTTGAAAATGTACTTGCTGTAAATCAGGGGCGGTAGCGCTCACATGAAATCTCAGCACTCAGGAAGCTAAAGCAGGAGGATTGAGAGTTCAAGGCATCCTGAGCTATAAAGTGAGACAATATCTCAAAAACAAAAAGAAGGAAGGAAGGGAGGAAGGAAGGGGAGAAGGAGAAAGAAAAAGAGAAAGAGGAGGTGAGAAAAGAAAGAGGGAGAAAGAAAAAAGAGAAAAGAAAAGAAAAGAGAAAAGGAAAGGAAAGAAAAGGAAAGAAAAGAAAAAAGAAAAAAGAAAAGAAAAGAAAAAAGGGAAAAAATGTACCTGTTGAAATCAGGCCAAGTGCAAGGCCTCTGCGGGTGTCAAAATACTGGCACGTAATGGTCACTGTTGCAGTGTATAATAAACCGCATCCAAGACCTATGCATAAAAAGACATTGCATAAATTAAGAAAGATTTCATTATTTTAAATCCGTGAGAAGAAAAGAGAGAAAGGAGTAATCAAGTGTCTCCGCTAGGGTGTTCTCTTTCTGGTTAACTTTGGAGTACAAGTCCCTAGATTCCTACTATGTATACATACTATCTAACAAAAATTTGAGTTCGATTAACTAATACAGTTAGGACATTTTGAAATGTTAAATAATGGTGTTCTTGATGGTGCACACCTATAATTCTAGCACTCTGAGAGCTGAGGCAACAGGAACACAAGTTTGAGCCAGCCTGGGAAATTTAGTGAGATCTTATCTCAAAATAAATACAAAGAAAGAAAAGGAAAGAGGAGAAGAGAGAAGGGGAGGGGAGGTAACTCAGTGCAAAGACCCTGGGCTCAAACTCCACTATTATAAAAATAAAACTTAAAAAAAAGATATGAAACCAGCGTGGTGGCACACCTTTAATCCCAGCCCTTGGGAGGCTGAGGTAGGTGGAGCGTTGTGAGTTTGAGGCCCGCTTGCGCTACAACGCGAGCGCAAGGCCAGCCTGAGCTACATAGTGCGACCCTGTCTCAGAAAAATAGGGCTGGAAGTTTGGCTCAGTGGCTTAAGCAACACTTGGCAGGTGCTAGGTTGTGAGTTTGATCCCCAGTACTGACAAAAAAAAAAAAAAAAAAAAAAGGTATGTAATAATACCTGTTTTTGGAAAATTGATTTTAATGTCAAAAAGTGGCACGCTTAAAAGAGACAATACTTCTGAGAGCCTTTGGAAAGGGAATGGTTTTACTTTCTGATTTTGTTGTTAGAGTTCTGGCAAATGTTAGGCATTGGGAACATGAGAAAAGAAAAAAAGAAAAAGAAAAAAGAAACAAATTCCAGGTTACCAAATGCCAAAACCCAAAAGTAGAAACAGCAATTTTTATACTTCTAACCTTAAAATAAAGTGAATTTTTAAAAAATGATTTCAAGGATGTAGATTTCAGACAAAATTGCGTCACTTTTTTCTAATGCTGCATAAATTTAATATACATTTTCTTCAAAATCTCAGAAAAGCAGAAGGTGGCCTGAAATCTCCCCACGTGTGAGTCAGGATGACTCTAAACCAGCAGTTATTACAGAGGTCTGTGGGGCCCAGGGAATCTGTGGTGCCGAGACTAAACTATTTTTACCAAAGCACCCAGCTGATCTCTGCTTTTTTTTCACTATGTTTATATTTATGCTGGCTGTGCAAAAGAAGTGTAGTAAATAAAACTGGAAGAGGCTTTGTACAAACCAAGGTGTTTGTACCAAACTTATACCTTTACACCTTTAGCACTGCATACAGTAAAAACAAATTCGTGTTAAACATTTCGTCTGAATGACAATAGCTGCTTGAGGAAAAATATTTAAGCAACTGTTTCAGTAGCCAGGTAAAGTAGCCACTTTTTTTTTATATCCTGCCTGGTTTTTTGTTTGAAAGAATGTCTGATAGATAAATAGTGGTTATTCACCTCAGGGATTTGACAGCTATTTTCTTGAAAATGAATTCATAAGGGAAACAACTGATAGTGGTTGCCACCAATGATAAAATTCAAGCTTTCCAGCAAAAGATGAGAATTTTAGAAAATTGGCATTTACCACCATGAATTTGATAGCTTCCCAATATATAAAGATTTTCTAATGAGCTCCCTGGTACTATTAACAAGTGACTCTCACCTGGGCCTGATGACACATACCTGCAACACCAGCACACAGCGGGACAAGACAGAAGGATTGTGAATTTGAGGCCAGCCTGGGCCACACTGTTAGTTCAAGCCCAGCCTAGTCTATATAAAGAGACTCTGCCTCCAAAATCCAATACATATATTTAAAAAGTATTTGATATTTTAAAAAGTATTAAAAAGTATTTTAAAAGGTATTTGACTTTTGATGCTTTATAATGAAATGTGTCAACATTTTAGAATTCTAGTATTACTTAGAGCTGCAGTATTTTTCAAGTACACGTTCATGATGTTATAAAATCAAGTTTGAATGAAAAGTCAAGTACAAGACAAACAAATAACCTTAGTAAGGAAAGTATATTGTTGTAGTATTAGGTTCCACATTCCATTAATCTTTAGGAAATCATCACTTAACAAATTTTAGTGTAGTATATCAGACAAGTATCTAATTGTCTAAAAAGACTACTAGAAACCCTTCCCTTTTCCAATTATGTTTTTGTATAAACCCAGGTTTTCTTCCTATTTTTCAATCAAAAACACATCATTCCAGGCATGGTGGTACAAACTTCTAATCTAAGCACTGAGGAGGTTGAGACAGGAGGACTTCAAGTTTGAGACCAGCCTGGGCTACATAGCAAGTTCAAGGCCAGTCTGGACTATACAGAGAGTCCTTGCCTCAAACAAAACAAAACAAAATAACACATTACAACAGACTGGGTACAGATAATATGAGGACCCATATCTTCTATAAAGTCAGACATGAAAGAGATTTACAACTGTAAAAAGTCAATTTTCTTGTTAATCTGTTTCAGTTTTGGACAATGGTTACTTTTCACAGTAAGTGTGTTATTTATATTAGCATGTTACAAGAGAGGTGTAAAAATTGATATAAAAAATGCAAAATTTAGGATCTGTATCTAGAATATAGTAAATACTAAAAATTAGTTGTTAGGTTGTGGTTTTCCTCACTTTTCACTCAGTTATGGAGGCATTATACAGGTAGAGCCTCAGACCATATTAGAAAAACCATTTCCTTATTATAACCACACAACCATGAGAATAAAAAGAGTATCTTTAATGACAAAAAACCATTTCAAATGGGGAAGGGAGGAGAGGCTTCTAAACCCTACTTTGTCTAAGGTAAATACACAAGAAATGATTTTTATATCAGTTGCCATCAATGTCTATAGGGGTTTTTCCTCCTTTCCAGTTTCAATGGATTACACAAGAAAATAAAGAGAAAATTAGATTTTTCCAAAATCAAGACAGGAATATTAAGAAAACCATAATCAATATATATTCTGAATCAATATATTCTGAAGAAAAGAAAATGCAAAGAATTGATAAGACGTGTTCTTTTCAGAAAAATGAAAAGAAATTATGAGAAAGAAGCTTCAGTAATTCACTTCCTGTATCAACACCATCGTTCCCACAACATCTCTAATCTCATGCCACACTTTAATGAAGTCACTGCTTTAATGAAGTTATTGAGAAAATAGGAGTCTGAATTACAGGCTTGGCTTGATTCACTTGAAAACTGGCGAACTATCATTTTATTTGAGGAATAAAAACCTAAACAAGATAACATATTTGCAAGATTACTTTTCTTAAGAGATTGGTTAATTGGCAAAACAGAACTATGGCAAATAATATACTCTAATGTTATTTTGATATTTTAGATTGTAACTGGATATCAAATATAGATTGGATATTATTTTCTATATTCACTAATCTATTACATAACTATTTCTGATTCAGTGGAGCCTCTTTAATGACCCAAAACTGCTCTTATATTCCTCAACTAAGAGGTAAGAAAAGAACTGAAGAAAGGAACACATATGTATTAAACACCTCTGTGTGCCTCTCAAATACATTACCTCTGTGAATTCATGGGTTCACGTTATAAAAAATAAAAATGGAAGCTCAGTGGAGTTGAATGATTTTTAAGATCACAAAATTAATAATTGTGATTACACTAACCTTCCTTGCACTATGCCATTGTCATTACCAAACCTTACAAGATAGATGCTTTGAGTTTGCTTGTTTTAAAAATGAGAAAAAAAAAGAGGATAAGAAACACATTTACCATCTCATAACTGGGAAGTAGAGATAGCTAACCCACTTAGTCTGATCCCAGAGATGGCCCATTAGTGCTAGCCCTTTCTCTCGGTCATGTTATCCAGTTTGTGAGGCCACCCAGCTCATTCCAGGGTGCATAGAACTGATGATCAGCACATTTCACCCTTTGTTACGGTTTAGACCTAGAATGTTCCCCCAAAATGTCATGCATTCAAAGCAAGGTTTTTGTAAGGTGAATTGACCATGATGGTGCTATAGGTAAAAGAGTTATTTGGAAATAGGGCCTGGGTAAATAAGGCAGGTCACCGAGAGCTTGACCTAGAAGGGTACACCACCCTTCCTAGCTTCTCATTCTCTTTCTGCTTCCTGGCTTCCATGATGTGAGCAGTTTTCCTCTGTACAGGGCCTTTCACCATGCAGCTTCTGCCTTGGAGTCAGCAGACTATGGACTACAACCTAAAACCATGAGCCCAAATAAACCTCTCCTCCCTTCATTTGTGGGTGTTGGATACTGTGTCTCAGTGACAGCAAAATGAGTAAGACAAATTTTGGTACCAAAGAAGTGCAAGTATGATCAGGTAGTTTAGAAGCCTTCGGAACTAGTTCAAAGGAGGAGTCTGAAAAAATTTGGAGATGCAGGCCAGAGAAGCCCTAGAATGCTGTAAGACAATCTTGGTGAAAGATTCTGGTTAGAGCTCAGAAGACCATAATGCTGATAAAAATGTATATAATAAATATGTGGTTCAGGAGGTTTCAGTTAGGAATAAAGACTAACTGTTATACAACAGGCCATACATTTAGCCTCTGGCAGCAAATTTGTCTATATTTTGCTCATGTCTTAAAACTCTGCAGGAGACTAAGATTAAGGGTAGCAAACTAATCAGTCTGTTGGAGGAAATTTCAAGGCAGCCCAACATTCAGGCTGTGGAATGAGTGCTGTTATTGGCTCTTAGCCAGATCTACCTTAAGAATTCAGAGCAAATGGCATAGCTGATTGATTTTAAAAGTTTTGAGTCTCACTGGAAAGCATAGCAAGACTCAAAGACAGCATGTTTGCTGAAAATATTAGCCTTAAAAAGAAGCCAAGTCTTTTGCATTAGGACAATAGAAAAAATTCCTTGAAGGCATCTAAGTAATCAGTAAAACCCTACCTTCCACTGATGTAAGAGTATACCAGTGAAAACAAACTCCTTTGAAAAAACTTACTTTGAGAAGAGACCCCCAGGCCCCTTACTTGAGAAGGGCCACATAAGAAATTGGTTTGCTGTGCTCACACCTATACTCACAGCACTTGGGAGGGGGAGGCAAGAAGACTACTGTCAGTTCAAGGCCAGTCTGAACTACATAGTGAGAAACTGTCTCAAGGAAGAAAATTATTTAATTTAAAAAATTTTTAAAAATAAAAAAGTCAGGCATGGTAGAATACACTTGTAATTCCAGTACTCCGGAGGCTGAGGCAGGAGGATCATCATAAGTTCAAGGCCAGTTTGATCTACATAGAGAGTTCAAAGCCAAACTGTAGTACATAGTGACAGCCTGTCTCAAAAAAACAAAAACTAAAACAAAACAACATGTCTTGAATTATACTTTTTGCTTCTAATGTAAGTTTTGGTATGGGCCTGACAAAAGATATTGTGGATCACAAAGAGCTATTTGTGGACATAAATGTCTTAACAGAGCTGTTTACCTGCCCAATGGGACAGGGGCCACTTCCAAAGTCTAAGAAGAGGCAGACATCATGACATGTAAGTTTTGTTTTCTTTTTCTCACTTTTCTTTTTTTGTGCTATTTAGAGACAAGTGCTAACATAGAAACCCATCAACCTGTGCCTTTGAGGAGACATGATACTAAAGCAACAATTTTGGGAGAAGCAGTCATTGAAAGTAAATTATTAGTACACTTTTTACTCCTTTCATTAACTGAATAATATACCTGACACTAGTGAAGTGGTGCATTATTTATAAAGTCAGAAAAATGATTGTGAACCAGGTCCTTACCTACAATAATACCATAGGAAAAAAACAGAAAGTAGATATTGGGAGCAAAACTGCTCAGCATCAGGCCTCCGGCCACCATGAAGCCACTGAAGATAGTGACAGATCTTGCTCCAAAAGATGAGACACAGAGACTGCAGACAGGACCTATAAAGAAAAATCAAAACCTCCGTTTATTTAACAGTAACCCCTTTCCCACAATGAACTGGGAAATCATAAATTCATCATAAATTCAAAGTGATTCTTTCCATCATAAAAACCACAGCAAAAATAAACATCTGCACTACTATTTGCTATGTGCTAGAGACTATGTGAGGTACTTCCCATAAACAATCTCTCAGTTCATCTTAACTTTAGCCCTCGAAGGTAGACACTGATTACTCCAATTTTTTATAAAGAAATTAAGAAGTGGAGCCTTGTGGTACATGCCCGTAATCCCAGCAATCAGGAAGCTGAAGGAGAATCATGAGTTTGAAGCCAGCTTGAACTACGTAGTATGTGTGAGGCTGCCCTGGAATACATAGCAAGACTGTCTCAAAACAGAAACAAAACAAAATAAAGCAAAATGATATTTAGTGGTGGGAGGATCACATAGTTTAAAAATAGAGAGTTTTAGACTCAGACTTTATTTGAATTCTAGCTTTATTTAAAATTAAATACTACTAAGTTGTTTCATCTCTCTGTGCTTTAGTTTCCTCATCTGAAAACTGGAATAAGAACAGTACCCAACTTCTAATATTACAGTGCCCCACTGACTGTCCAAGGCAAACAACAAGTGTTAAGCATATGGAGCAAGCAGGATTCTTATATACTGCTGGTCTCATCTACCAAAACTGAACATAACATACTATAAACCCAAAAATTCTAATTCTATGTATACATCCAATAGAAATGCCATATCAAATGTTATCTACATAAACCTCCATAACAGAATTATTGATAATTGCTAAACTCAAGAAGCCCAGATGTTCAACAGCAGGAGGGGATATGAGCAAATTGTGGCCCATTGGTACAATGGCCTGCCATAAGATAAGACACATGTCTGACAGCTACGCATGACAGTGCGGATACAGTCTCACAAGCATATATTGAGCAGAAGTCACCCAACACAAAGTACAAACCATGTAATTCCAATTATATGACATACAAAACAAGCATGATTAATGTATCAGGACAGCATTTTCCCTGCAGAGGGAAACTAGTAGTAAGAAGAGCGTAGCAGTCAGAAGCACTGCTGAACTTTGAGGGTGCTGTTCATGGGCTGGGTCTTAGGGCGCATGATCATATGGGTGCGTTCAGCTTGTGCAAAGTCATCACATTTTATTTTCATGATATGTGTGCTCCTCTGTATGGGTCTTCTGTGTGGATTTTTCGAAGTTACCACAGACTGAAAGAAGATGAAATCTTTCACAGTCTCCCTGTTAGTAAGTGGCAGAGCCAGGATCCAATAAGCCTAAGCCCTCCAATCTTCCAATACCAGAATCCCTTAAGCACGTATTTAAAACCAGATTATGAGCATACTGCCCCCAATGTTTATGGCCCTCCCACATTCCTCCCTGGTCATGAACTGCCTTCTGTCATTGCCATGCCCTCTTGTGTGAGCCAGTGCAGAAGAGTGTATGACAAACAGGGAAAAACGCTGCACCAGTATTTTAAAAGAAAAATCTATTTGAAATATCAAACTTCTTATCCAATAGTGGAGCTGTCTATGTGTGTGAAGAGAAATACTTAGAAATAATCTAGAAGTGGTCTAGTAGAAATGGTCTTCAGGGTCAAATTTTATCACATGATGGCTGACAGAATAAGGCACCATCCTCTCTTGTTTACTAATTTGACTGGCATAGATAGTCAGCATTTATAAATTTAACAGGTACAATGGAATTGAAATACACAGAGATTATTACTTGCGTGCTTGAAAAGTTCCACTTTACAGCCTCAAATTAAAATTTTAAATATATGCTCCTGGATGCATGTTAACACCACAAAGAAACACAGGGTTGAAGTGTCTGAAGGTTGGGGTGAAGGACACTAATTTTCTAGTATGTACAACCAAACACACTGTTTTGTAAAATATATATCATTGCCAATTACATGATACGATTCTTTTTTGCTTGTTTTCTGGTTTTTTATTTTGTTTTTTTGGTTTTTCAAGACAGGGTCTCACTAATCTCTCTTTCCCCCAAAATAAGACCTTGCTAGAAAATAATTAGCCTTGAAAACTAGAGACCAAAAATGCCAGCCTCAATCAGGTCATCTTTTTAAACCACCTTACTAAGCAACAAAATAGTGTTGGCAGGTAAGGCAAAGATAGGCTGATTGGGGCTGGCATTTTTGATCTTTAATTTTCAAGGCCTATTATTTTCCAGCTAGGTCTTATTTTGGGGGATACTTGGTATACAGCCCAGGTTGGCCTTGAACTCACTACCCTCCTGCCTCATCCTTTTGAGTGTTAGAATGATAGGCATATTTTGCCATGCCCAGCTTGTGATCAATTCTTATTTAATCATTTTTGCCAAAAATATTACTCTTTCCAAAAAAAATGTTGTGTCAGGAAGAACTGAGTAAAAATTTAATAGATAAAAATGCCAAGCTGAAAAGCAGTTTTTTTTTAAAATCCCCTTTTCACACTGCCATCTGCTGTGAAATTAAAGGAAAAATATCTTGATGTCAAAAATTAAAGACAGTAAGGGTTAGAAACTGCTCAAAGAGGAAAAGTAATTGGAATAGGGGAAAGGAGGAAAGAAGGAATGGAAAAGGAAAAAGACATAAATTTGTTTATATATATATACACACATAAGATAGCAAAAATGACTATACTACTAAATGTATTAGTTATTGGAAAAGAACCATTAATACTCATATGATTAGATCAATTTTACATGTCTATATCTGTTAATCTAAGCCATCCTTTTGAAGGTAACAATATGCAATATTACAACCATTGTCAAATTCCTATCATCTCATTTTGTGAACCTATAATGTTATTGTATTGGATTTGTTGTTGTTGTTTGTCTCTTTTGCTTTTTGTTTTTCTTTTCTGTTTTTTTTCTCTTAAATAAAAAATAAAAATAAAAAAATTAAAGACAAATTTATAACACAAAGAGGCCTTGGAATGGCACAAACACTTCATTTTAAAAATGACAGAACTAGAGTTCAGACATATCCTGTGGTTTGACCAAGCATCCCTAGCTAGTCAATGACAAGGTTAAGGCCAAAATCAGCCAAGTGTTCTTCTCAACTGAGAAGTATTTCAATTGGTATCTGAGTTTTTCCCTAAAAGTCAAAATATGAGTGAAAAACACTAAAGTACTTAATACTGGGCAAATTAAGCACTTTCACAAACTTATACCAGACTAAAACATGATATTCATGATAACTTGGTATTTCAAAGTTAGAGTAAGTTGTTTTACCCTCATCCTTAGAAAGTGTAACCAAAACCCAGGCATTACCCTCACTGAGCCAGAACTGCCTGGCACACTGGGAACTGGCCAGTGCAGCCAAATCCTGTGGGCAGCAGGAATCCCATCTTCCTTGAAAGAGTGAGGAGAGCTGGAAGCTAATGCTCAAACCCACCTCTGCCAGCTCTTGGAACTCTTTCAGCAAGTGCAGTTGGTTGTGTTGCCTCACTACTATCTTGGAAATAAGTCCACTGATTCAAAGAGTTTTAAAGCTGGAGGAATTAAGGGGGAAAGTAAGGGAGAGAGGACTGTTAACTTGGGGTATTATTATGGGCTACCACAACCCATTCTGTACTTTTCTAATGAAATTATGTACTTTAGCATAATGGTAGCTGACTGCATCTCAGTAGCTGTGCCTGAGAGGTTCAGAAAGCAATCTTTGGGTTCACTCACTTGGTATGATGAATGGCAAGGTGTGCACACCTGTGCAACAGCGTCAAATTTAGGTTTTTATCCACATAATGGTCTGTGTAGCGTTTTTTTGTGTACATGTATGTATTCTGGAGCATCACCAGGGGTAAGATGCTTCCATGTCATTCTTCTCTTATGGTAAATTTTCCCATTCCATCCTTTTGTAATGAAATTGTGTACTTTAGCACAATGGTAGCCAGCTGTGTGTCTCCACAATTGCATCTGAAGAACACAGGAAGCAATCTTTGTGTTCGCCCACCTGGTACAACGAATGGCAAGGTGTGTACACCTGTGCAAAAGTGTCAAATTGAGATTTTTACCCACATAATGCTCTATGTAATGCGTATGCATCCCTGAGCACCATGGAGGGTAAAATACACACATGCCATTCTTCTGCAGATATCTAATTTGCCACAGTGGAATCTGGGTGTGGCTCACAGTAGCTGCGCCTGGGGAAAACAGGACCCATCTGTGCATTCAGTCACTTGGCAGACAAAAGGCAAGGTGTATACAGGAGCTCCAAAGCAGCAGGTGAATTTTACCCAGGACATGCTCATCATTGAATTTCTTGCATTTTGGATTTTTTTTAAGTTTTCTTTTGATTTTTCTTGTAGAAGTAGCCCAATTCAGTACAATGGCACACAAAAAACCTGATCACTGTAGCTTTAAGCAGTATATGTTGAAAAAGTCTTCAAAATACAATATAAAAATATATGCCTTGCTAGATATGAAGACACAAACTTTCAATTCAGAAATTTATCCCATTTCCCAAATTAATGGGAATGTGACATCTGACAGTTGGTTACCATTTTCCAATTGATGCTACATTTGCTAACAGAGCACAGTATATGAACTGTATTCAAGAACAAAGCAGAAATTTCCAATAAAATTTGTAATTTCAAGACAGAGAATTGTACTGTACAATGTCTGGATTTTAGAAAGATATAACATTGGCCTTGTATATGGCAAAGAAAAACAAACTGGTACTGCTGATTTCAACATTGCACCATGATGGAAAAATTGACAGAGAAATCTTTACAAAACTGAAGCCCGAGGTGGTAACCTTTCACAACAAAACCAAAGGCGGAGTAGAGGTTCATGAGTTACCCAGAAACTATGCTGTTATTCAAAACACAAAAGTTGGCCAATGGTCATGTTTTACTTGATCTTGAACGTGTGTGGCATGAATATTTTGATAGTTTACAAAGAAAATAACAAGTGCAAAATATCATAGAGAAATTTTCTAAGAGTATTGGGACTGGAACTCCTAAGAGATCATTTACAACAGAGGAAGAGCAAAATGTTGCTGCCCAGAGAACTATGCAAAAAACCGGTGAGTTCACAGGTGAACGGCCAGGTACAACATCACAAGGACCTACTACAACAACAGGAAAACCAATAAGATGTCAGCTGTGCTCTACAAAAAAGGACAGGAAAACAAAACATCAGTGTAAGTGATACTCATGCATAGAACATGCAGTTTTCATGTGTGAAGATTGCCTTAACTGTGACAATTGAAGCAAAGATTATTTATGTGCTAGATTTTTGTTTGTAGTTACACTGCAGTTCACATACATATTCATTTTGCTTTTAAACTAATATTTCATTTCATGAGCATAATAAAATATTTTTTTTATTTTATTTTTTAGCAGTAACTGTGGGCCAGGAGGAGAATACAAGATGCACCCGTCCCATAAAACAGTAGTAACTGTGGGCCAAGTGGAGAAACAGGAAGCACCCTTCCCGTGAGCCAGCCAGCACATAAACTGGGAGACAAAAGGAGTTGAACCCCCTGACACACACACTCAGAAATAATCAGTTGATTCAGAGGAACACAGACTGAGTTGATAGCAACTGATGGGGAATTTTCTTCTGTCTTGTTTTTGAAATTCAATATTGTTCTTGCTGTTTTGTTTTGCTCTGTTTTGTTGTTTTGTTTCATTAAATGTTTTGCTTTGATTTATTTTGTTCTGTTTTGCTTGATCTTATTTTCTGATGCTATGGGCAGCAATTTTGAAGATAAAAAGAGGCATTATGGTTGATTTTCTATTATCCTGTTTTGAAGTCCTGTATCACATTCACTGTTTTGTTTTGACTGATTTTATTCTGTTTTATTTTGTGTGGTTTTATTCTCTTTGAAATAAAAAAAATTATTTTAAAGAGAAAAAACATTTCAAAACAAGGTAATAGGAGAGTAGCAATGGTTAATACATTGTGTACTGTTACCTTTAATTACTCAGAGTACAAGATAATAAGGTTTAACTGTCCAAACAACATTAGTACAAACCTTTATTTTCAATGAACTAAAAGAAATTGGTAGTATAACTATCTTAACTATCTTGTATATATATATATATATATATTTTTCCCTTCCTTTCTTTTTTTCCTCCTTTCAGTATTTATTTCTGATGTTATCTTTTAGGTCTTGTAAGCAAGTACACAACTGATGTGAAAATGTTGATGTCTATTCTAAACACTTATTACATATTTGATATTTTATTTTATTTTATTGATATTTTGTTTTCCTGTTAAGTGCACATTGTACAATATAGCAAGAAGCTCCTGACAAAACAACAAGACCAGTGAGATGTCAAGTATGTCCACAAAAAAAGACAGTAAACAGAAGTACATGTGAGATATGTGTACAAAATGTGCTGTTGTCAAGTGTGAAAACTACCCCAGGTGTGATAATTGAAGTAAAGATTATTTTTGTTGTAGAGTTCTATTGATAAATTCATTGTAGTTCATACAGAAATTTGTTATTTTTTAGACTTTGCAAACCAAAAAAGTTGATGCTTTAAAAACCTTCAATAAACATTAAAAATTAAATAACTTTTTGATGATTTTACTGTTAAGTACTCAGTGTTTAATATAAAACTCATAAAATTAAAATTAATAATTCAGTAATAGAAATATGTCTAAAAAATAGATGTGGGTATTGTACACCTTTCAGTATGCTCCTTTAATACAAAATTGCCATGATGCCCCTAATTAAGTCTGCTTTGAGAGCAAAAGTATTCAACAAAAGATCCCTCTGCTGTTTCAGCAGCTGGTCTGTCTAAAAATGGTCCCACCCATCTCCTTGAATTTGAAGAATGGCATCCAACCAAAAGGTGCTTTGACTCATCTTAAAACTGCAAGGCTAACAGAGTCCTCTAGTTGTTACCTTCTGCTCCTCCTGCACAAGTCAGGCTTTAACCTAACAAACAAAACCAGTAAAGAATCCACATTAAGAGATATATTGTGAGGAGCTGAGGCTCTGGGCCAGGCAATACTTTACTAGGTGGGCAGGTCCAGAGTCTGCAGGGCAAGTCCATCAGGAAGGGCAAGTCTGAACTTTCAGGCACAGGCCGAAGCTGCACCTCTCAGGCAGCACCTCTCCCGGGAAAAACTCATTTTTGCTCTCAGCTTTGCAAGAGATTCAATCAAAGCCACTCCGACTGTCTAGGATAAGCTCCCCTTCTGAAAGTTAACTGATTACAGGCTTCATTTACACCTGGAAAATACCTTCGCAGCAATGCTGAGATGAGAGTACTTCAATCACCAGGAAATGCTGTTTAGCCAAGTTGACACATACAAGTGACCATCACACTTGCAAACACAATCCTTCTCAAGCCCAATTTACTTCATCAAACAAGTTGTCTGCAGCACAGACTGCCCTCCCCGTCTGTCTGCCTGTAAGAGTGCATCCTCCCTTCTGGCTCATCTCAAAGACCATCTCTACAAAGCTGCAGCCAGGCCAGACCTTGGCCTTTACTTTCCCTTCTGCCTTCCTCTGCCCTGCCTCTCCCTTAATCCATTTAGGTTCCCACCCTATGGCTTGGCAAACCGAATTCAAAAGAGAACTCCACCTAGGTGTTAAGTGTTAACTGCTAAGTCTTTAGATTTATAGAACCCCAAGTGTCTGTTACCCTCTATAGTCTATAATTTTGTCCAAAAGGAAGTACAGGAGCTACCTAAGGAGGTGTAGATCTTTCGCAAATTAGAGAAAGGAGACACATGCCATGGATGATGAAGATCCTGCTCGTCACCCCAGCATTAAGCTTTCCTGCCCTGCTCCTCCCTTCCTTCCCTGTAAAAACCCCTAGGATCCCCCAAGGTGCAGCTTTAAGGCTGGAGCCCCTGTATCTTCTCAAAATTGTGGCCCTTGAATAAGCCTGATTCCTTCCCACGCTTTGCACTCCAGCTGTGCACAGCACAGACTTGCCCAGGTAACACCAGTCAAGGAAGAGAATCCAAATGAAGGAGCCCAGTTTGCAGCATTTGTCATGGAGTCAGAAAGCCCTGGTGACTCAGAACAGTGCTGAACCTTGGAACTGTGCTGCATAAACACATGCTTGGTTAACTTGGATTCAAGTTAACCTTTGACATTGTTAACCTCTGCCAACCTTCTATAAGACCTACCACTTCCCCCAAGTTAACCTCAAACCTGAGACCACACCCAACCCCTTTCTTTCAAGCTGTCTTAACTCCTGCCAGCAGGAGTCAGAATTCCTGCCTAACACATTATGTAATTTCCAAACCCCATGCAGTTTAAGGCTATTAACACAGCCAACTCAAAGCATATTTGCAAGACTGCTTGAATCCGTTTCCCAGGATTATAATCCTAACCATCCCCAAATATGTGTGTGGTTTTTTGGTTTTATTTTTTATTTTGGGGTTTTTTGTTTTGTTTTGTTTTTTGGTTTATTTGTTGCTTTATTCTGGGTTTTCTGTTTGTTTGTTTGTTGGTTGGTTGATTTGTTGCTTTGTTTGTTTGGGTTTTTTTTTTTTTTTTGTCTCAACGAAGTTTATTTTATCTTCAGTGAACAAACCTGAGGTTATTTCATCCTTGTTATTCTCCTTGGTATTTGTGGAGACTCAAATTAGTAGTGATCTTTTCTTCTGTCTCTTCCCTGAAAACCACAGACTCCTTATACACATAAATGGTGTCTCCTATCATGGGATCCTTGGCAGGGAGGCAATCACATAAACATGTTATGAGGATGAATGCACTGGCAATGTGTAAACCCAGGAGGCAGAAGCTTCCATACCCAGCTTTATCCATCCCAAGCATCATCTGGACAAACAAGTAACTCAGGTAAGATGAAGAAATATTTTTTGTCAATTATTCAAGATTAAAGAAAACCCTGCCTCAAAATTTAAAAAAAAAATTCGAAAACAGGCTGGGTGTATAGGACAGTGTAAGAACTCTGGGTTCAATCCCCAGTACTGCAAAAACTTAAAAGTTTTTATAATTAAGGCTATGAGCCAATGTGGTGCACACTTGTAATCCCAGCACTTTGGAGGCTGAGGCAGGAGAATCATAGATTCAGGTTCCAGTCTGGGCAACTTAGTAACTTGATGAGACCCTGTCTCAAAAGTAAAACACATAAAAGGACTTAGGAACATTGCTCAGTGCAAAAATTCCTAGATTCAATCCCCAGTACCATGCCACACCACCACCACCCCCCACCCCCTCCAAGAATTATGGAGAGAAGATAGTTCAGAATTATATGCTTTTTTCATAGTTCCAATATGCTATTAAGAACTACTGTCTACTTTGCAAATGAGAAGGGGACCAAAAGAAGGAAGGGAGGGGAAGGAGAACATAAAAAAATTAAGATGTGTCATGTGCATGTACTGTACCAACTCCCCATGATGAATGTAATCATTATATACTACAAACACATAGTAATAAAACTTTTAGTAGATGCCCATATCTACCTTTGTTCCAGGAAAGGGACAGGTGTTTAAATACCGGATGTTTATGCATAAACTTGGGAAAGTTCCAGCTCTTCTCCTACTTTTCTTCCAAACAATGGCTTGGTCTTTCATCCTGAATGGTCTTTTTCCCTTACAGGTTCTACAGTTTCATTGCAACTCCTTGGGAGAATAATTTTATTTGCGAGTGATTTCTTCTCTAATAACTAACATCTCCTGAACACCCACAATAGGCTAAGCATCATCACAATTATTCCACACAATAATCAGATGAAGTTCGGTACATTTATTATCTACAATTTAAAGATGAGAAAACAGGTCTATCAGATTACCTGAACTCAGGTGCTGTTCTTTCTTTCCATTAGAGTATGTGTATTTTGAGCACTATTCTCTAAACCTTGAAGACAATAATGCCCAGTTCACTATACAGTTATGAGGGTCAACAACTTGGCTGTGAGAGTGAAAGTGGCTGGTAGGAAGCCATTCAGAAGGGGCATTTAGAGAATTTAAGGGAAAAGTACATGAAATGTACAATATGTATGCTTCTTGACAAATATTCTTATTCTGCTGTGCCTCAGCCAATTACAAAGTTCTGGAAGTCGGATCACACAATTGATCAAGGATGACACTAACCTGTCTTTCTCAGGACAATACTGGGTAAAGAAAACAGCTAATGTTTTTCTGATATACCATAGCCTGGTGCATCAGAATGGACTACAGAGTGAACTAAAATGCAGATTCCAGGAATCACCCCACTTTTTCCCCTCACCTACTAGTAGGTAAGAAATTGGCTTTGCATGCAAGCTTAAATAATTTCTACATACCCTGATTTAAGAGCAACTGTAGATGTGACTGTAAAGTTTACTTCTCGTCAAACAGATGTATGTAAATATATATACATATAAATAAACTCTTAAGAATGCAATGATGTCTGTTTCTTTTTTTTTTTCACCAGAACCCCAGCAGGACAAGCATCATTGAACATACATTTTTTTGTGCTATATGTGGCATGAAGAATGTCACCCCCATGCAGAAGCCTACAGTAGTCTCCCTTATACAAAAGTGGAGACAAACTGAACATCAGAGAATTATCTAAAAACTGAAATCTCACTAGAGAAGGTTTCGACCAGTGGTAATTCTCAACTAAAAATCACCTTTGAGTCATCAGAAAAAATCATGGGGCTGAGGGTGTAGCTCAGTAGCTGAGTACCTACCTGCTCTGTATGCCCGACACTCTGGGTTCAATCTCCAAAATATTAAAAAAAAAATTCATGTTTTTGAGTTCCATCGTAGACCAACTGAATTAGATTGGCTTAGGGTCAAAAGCAAGCAATTATATGCTCGATTTTTCTATAAATGATTCTAATTATCTCCCTGGTTAGAAACAACTGATAAAATCCAGGTGTGGTGGCACACACTTGTAATTTCAGCATCTAGAAGGCTGAGGCAGGATTTTGAGTTCAAGCCCAGCGTGAATAAGTTAGCAATTTAGTGATAATCTATCTTAAAATAAAAAGTAAGAAGGGGGCGTGGTGGCACACGCCTTTAATCCCAGCACTCAGGAGGCTGAGGTAGACGGAGCGTTGTGAGTTCGAGGCCGGCTTGGGCTACAACGCGAGCGTAAAGCCGGCCTGAGCTACATAGTGCAACCCTGCCTCAAAAAACTAGGGCCAGGAGTTCGGCTCAGTGGTTTAAGCACCTGCCCTGGCAGGTGCAAGGTTGTGAGTTTGATCCCTGGTGCCGCAAAAAAAAAAAAAAAAACAAAGTAAGAAGGGCTGGGAATGTAGTTCAGTGCAAAAACCCTGAATTCAGTTTAACTGAGAGAGAGAGAGAGAGAGGGAGAGAGACGATAACCATGTGAGTCACCAACATCAAATATACTTGTCCCACTTCCAAGCTAATAGTGATCTGATTTTTTCAACAAAACCAAGTTGTCAAGACAGTAGATGGTCAATATGGCTCCCATACTGCTATAATCTGCTTGTAAATGCAATATAACCACAGCTTTCAAGATTCATTGCTTAATTTATGCTACAAAGAACCAAGGGAAACCAACTTTCAGTGTGCTCAGTAGAGTCAACTATGTTCACAGCTGGACTTATTGTTGAAAGCACACTAATATTATAGACAGCTAAGTTAGGTAGAAATATTAAAGTCAGTCAGACAGGGCTGGGTCCTTGAGGAAGTCAGTGCTGAGGATGAGAACACATTACAACTGTAACTGGAGGTCATCTGTTGAAGGCCAGGCCTCAAGATAAAGATGAAAGGACCACTAGGCGTGGTGCCACATGCCTGTAATACCAGTACTCAGGAGGCTGAGGCAAGATGATCGCTGTGAGTTTGAGGCCAGCCTGAGCTACAAAGTGAGTTCAAAACCAGCCTGAACTGCATAGTGAGACACTGTCTCAACAAAACAAAGCAAAGCAAAACAAGATAGAATGACCAGGCCTGCATACCTCCCCCAACGAATAAGTATTAAATTAAAGATTATACCATAAGTGGTAGCACCTGACCCAATAAAGTCTCGATAGATAGCAGTCACTCAGGTGGGTGATCAGGAACTCCTGATCCATTTCTTCCTAAAAGGTCTTTATCTTTTCCATGTACACTTGCTATGTGACCTGCTTTCCCACTGGATCAATATTACATAAGCAGCTATCCTTGTAATGTTATTGGTTGATCATAGCTTTGAGCCATGTTGCATGCAACTTGTGATTTTGCCCTTAAACTCCCTTTGAGAAGTGGGTTCACTGGAAACCCACTTTTGCATCCCCTCCTGTCTCTCAGGAGCTATCTCTCTCAGTAATTTTTTCCTACTCTTAACCTCACTGTCCCTTTGAATTCGTTCTTCGATTTTGAGAAATGCGAAGTTGGCATATCTGACACCTAGTAGGTTGGGAGTCACATTTATCCCCCCTCTATCATCAGCACATACACACACATGCACACACTCCCATACGTGTTAGATTTTGCCTTTTTTTTCCTGCCATTTCATCATTCTTGAACTCTCTGCTCTCCTTTTTCTATGTTTATCTGTAAAAGCTTTGATCAGCAGATCAAAGGCCTCCCATTCAGTTGATGACATCAGGCCCAGAGAAGTTAAATGGCTTGCAGAAGTCCACTCAGCGGAAATGGAGACTGACACCAAGGCTTCGTCCTGCAGGAGATCTCCGCTACCTCTCCTCTTGCCCGGACAGACTTTATGAAAAGACACTTTGTTCTCCAGCTACATGCCAAGGGGGACTTCATTTCAATTACCCTTTGACCCTTTCTGAAAGCCAGAGCAATTAGATTTTTAAAATGTTTATAAAAAGAAATGATGACTAATTAGAAAACATTTAAAACACTTTCTTATCTCCAAGCCAACTTATTTTCTAGAAAGCAGTATTTTCAAATTCCTTTAATGTATCAATTACTATTTACTTGTATTTTGATAGATTTACGAACAATCCTTATTTTTTACAAACTCTTTCAAACAAATCTTGGAAAACCTTTTCCTGTTTCTCTCAAGCTCATAATGGCAGTATTATTTTCATTTGTTTAGTTGGGTTCCGTTACTTTATCTGACACAGCCAGATGATCCAGCATCGTTTTTCAAGTCTTGTGCATCTTGTTTCTAATTAGACAAGGTAGCAACAACTGGAAGTAACTGCTTCCCTTCCTCCAAGAGCTCCTCTAAAAATCTGAGGCACAATGTATTTTAAAGCAGGAATGGCTAATGTACTGTGTTGTAAACATATTTCCAGTTTAAAACTCAAAAACATCTTACAAATCATTACATTCAATTTTCCCCACAAGAGTAGAGTGTAATTTGCTCAATGAATCATGCCACATTCATAGGATAAGGAAAAGGACGTCTGAAGGACTAATCCCATTTATGTCACCATCTTAGCAAATTTATGCTTAAATAGTTCTAAGGAAGTGAGAGTGATGATGGATGAATATTAATGCAGAGTTCAAACTCTGACTCCAGAACTTGAAGAGGCATATGGTATTAACAGTAAACAAGAAAGTAAAAATCTATGGTTCTCTCCAAAGACAGGAATTGCTATTATATCATAATTCTATATCGATAACATTAATATATCATTCATCATAATATTAATTTTGGAGACACAAAATACAACACATGTATCATATATAACCATGTGTTAAAATGCTTAGAACATCTTCGTGAGACAGGACTACCCTGCGCTATGTCAGATTTTTCTAATGAAGTCATCAAAAATAGAGGACATGAGATTTGAGCAGTGTAGCTGAGTCAGAGAGCGAGAAAGTCAAGAGTCTTACAGAAATTACCTGGAGGGCAGCTCAGCAATGGCCACCCACATACCTTGACTACACCCAGCACTTGACTTCTGCCTCATTGGTTCCACTCTTGGAAGCATGTGTGTCCCTTGCTAGACTGTGAGCTTTCGAAAGGCAGGAACCATGCATTTGCAGTTCATCTTTTCACTTTTTGCACCTAGCACACTACCTGGCACATAGTAGCAATTAAACAGAGAAATGAATGAAGGAATGATCGGCTATCTTATGGGAATCCTGAATTTTCACACAGATCTATTACAGTGAGAGAGTGATGTTCTCGTCTCAAAGATAATAGGAAAATATGTGTCCGACTTTTAAATGAAAAGAACCTTGCACAGTGCAAATGATGCAATAAATGTGATTAAAGAGTAAGGAGAGGCATAAATTTATCCACTTACTTGCAAGCAAGCCAACTCCACTTGCTAGGGACCCGACCCAGGCTGTTTTTCCTTTCCCTTCACCAAAGGCATCCAGCCACTCTATGTATAAGACTCCAACCGCCAGCGGGGAACCATAACACAAAAACTGGGTGAAGAAGGAGACAAACACAATCACCCAGCCCCATCCACCGTCAGGTGACTTTTTATGTTCCATCGTAAGGTGGAGTTAAGCTGGGGTTCTCCGTAGATCCTACAAACAAAAACAGAACAGAAAAGAAAAAGAAAAGCACATTAAAGTGTGGTGACACCATATTTTGGACTAAAATACCTTCTCCCAAATTAAATAAATTTTTAAAATTTCTCTAAACACATGGACAAAGTACCACTGACATATCAAGTTAACTTCAAAGTTTTCACTTATGAGACGGACGTGGTGGCGCACACCTTTAATCCCAGCACTCGGGAGGCTGAGGTAGGAGGAACGTTGTGAGTTGGAGGCCAGCTTGGGCTACAACACCAGTGCAAAGCTGGCCTGAGCTACATAGTGAGACCCTGCCTCAAAAAACTAGGGCTGGGAGTTTGGCTCAGTCGCTTAAGTGCCTGCCTGGCAGGCACAAGGTTGTGAGTTCGATCCCCAGTGCCTCAAAAAAAAGAAAAGAAAAGAAAATTCACTTATGATTTCTATAAATCATGGAGCTACTAGTACAAAAGAAGATTTTTTTTTTTAAGGGTAAAAAAGACAGTGTGAAATAACTACTTCTTTACATTATCCCCCTTCACCAGGTTCCCATCTCTTCCTAACTGCCAGGGAGTCACTAATTTTAGTTGCTCAGTTCTTAGCTTCTTGGGCTCCCCAGGAGGAGACCTTTGGGAAGAAACCAGTTTCACAGCAGTGCTCTCAGGTCTGTGTCTGTCTGTGGCAGGGAACACTCGCAAAGGGAGAAGGTAAGTCGCCACGCCCCTGAAAGGAAGGGGCTTCTCACAGCTCATAATAGCTACAGCCTGGAAGCAGCCTATATGGTCATCAGCAAAAGAGTGGATAGTTTCTTTCCCTTTCCCCTTCCCAATATCTGTTGTACATTTTGGATCTTATTTTTTCAGTTTTTTATACCAGGGAGACAATGGAAAGAACAACTAGGATAGGAGAAAGGAGAAAAGAAAGAAGGGAAAAGATTACACACACACACACACAGGATAGATAACTATACTACTAATCTCTGTTAGTTCATCAAAAGAATGGTTTGTGCATTCATTGTTTGACTGTTTGACTATTTTTTCATGCCTATATCTTGTAATCTATGACTACTTTGAAGATAACAATACGCAATATATTAGCCAATGTTAATCTATTATTTTGTTTTGAAATTCTGTATCGTCATTTTTATTCTTTTTTAATTTAAAATTAAAAAAGAATGGATAAAGAAAAATGTGGCATTTATGCATAATAGAGTACTATTCTGCTGTAAAGAAGGATAAATTTGAGGCATTTGTAGGAAAATGAATATACCTTGAGACCATAATGTTATGTGAAATAAATCAGACACACAAGCTTAAATATTGCATGGCTTCTCTTATAGGACAATCCCAAAGTATAAATAGTTTTAAGAGAAAAATAAAAGACAAGTAATAGGGAGAAAAACGAAGGGGCTTCTAATGTTCCAGAGACACCTGAGGGCTGCCCCTCGTGCTGCCACACCAGTCCTTCGCTGGGTTCAGGTCACCCCAGGAAGGGCGGTGACCTCCAGGGATGCAGTTCCCTCCAAAGGAAGCCATCTGGCCCCAGAAAAGTGGTCAGCTGAAGGCCATCTGCCAACAGCACTGCTAGCAGCTGGACCAAGGCATTTGCATTCCTGAAAAAAAAAATGAGAGGAGCCGGCAGCAATCACAACATTCACCAACCTGAGTGTCCTTCCAAAGTCTCCTCACACACTTACAGCAAAACCAGGAAAATATTCTTGGATTTCCTTTTCTTTTTTTTTCCTACGAAAAGGAGCATATTGTGTTCTACATTCTATACTTAGCATTTTCGGAGATTTTTCCTTATCAATACATAGAAAATATCCTTAGTCTTTATTTCTTTTAATCAGTATATGGTATCTCACCATATGGTTATATGCTTTCTTGTTTATTGATCTACTTATTGAGTAGGCTATTTGCCTGGTTCAAGAATGAAAAGGGGGGCTAGGGAGGTAGCTCAGTGACTTAGCACTTGCCTACAATCTGGGAGACCCTGGGTTCAATTTTGGTACCACAAAAGAAAGGGGGTCAGACATACAATCCACTATCTGCCCATTTCCCACCTAATCTCCATCTGCTCCATGGGTCACAAAACTTGTTTTTTAAATATACCTTTCTATAGTTTCTTTATCATATATAAGCAAACTCTATAGATTTCCTCTGATTTTTTTGCACAAAAATATAGTATATTACACACATTGGTATCTGCCTTGCCTTTTTCATGTGATAAACATCTTGAAGCTCTTTCACACCAACACATAAAGTCTTCCTTGTTCTTTTCTTACTGTACCACTGAATTCCAGTATATGGCTTTCTCTTAACTCGTTTAACCAGTCTCCTATGGCTGACAATGAAAAGCAAAGCTGCTATGAAGATCCTTACGTGGATAAATATCTGTTTTGCTTATGTGCACATCTTTTCAGCAAAACTCAAAAGAGGAATTATTGAGTCAAAGGGAGTGTGCTTTTGTAATTGGTATTGATGTTACCAAGTTGCTTTCAAAGTTATCAAATCAACTTATCCCAGGACATTGTGAAACGTTTAGATTTTTGACAATTTGTCAACCTTAAAACAGTATTTCAAGGCATGGTAGCCCACACCTGTAATCCCAGCACTCTGGGAGGCTGAGGCGGGAAGACTGCAAGTGTAAGCTGACCTGGGCAATTTAGTGACTTAGGGAGACCCTGTCTCAAACTAAAAAACAGCAAAGGGCTGGGTGTGTGGCTCAGTGTGAAGGGCTGGTGTTCAATTCTTAGTCACACACACACACACACACACACACACATTTATTGTGATTTTAACTTGTATTTCTCACAGTATAAATGTTACGTACTGTTTCATGAGTAAAAAGTCATTTGAAATTCCTAATTCTTGAGTATATCTGATTCTTTTTCTAGATTTTCTATTCCGCTCCTTTTGTCTATTTATTCATATACCATTACCAAATTAGTTTCATTACTAAGTCTTTTAATATAAGCTTTAAAATATATTTCAGTCTCAAGTGGAGTTAAATTTCTTCTCTCTCTCCTTCCATCATGGTACTTCTTTTCAGTATTTTTCTAGCTATTCTTGTTTGCTATTTGATATGAGCTTCAGAATTGACTTTTCTGTTTCAAAAAGGACTCTGATAGTGTTTTCATTAGGATTCAGTTAAATTTAAATATAGAGTTGAGAGCTACATGTGGTGGTACATGCCTACAATTCTAGCTACTCAGTAGGCTGAGACAGGAGGATCACTGCAATGGTAAGCAACATCCCCTTTGGTTCTTTTTGGTTTTGATATTGGATCTTGCTAAATTTCCCAGGCTGGCCTCAAACTTGGGATCCTCTTGCTTAACCTCCCAAGTATCTTAGATTACAGGTATGTGCCATCACACCTACCTATGTTGAATCTTTTAAGAATATGGTATGGTTTATATTTGTGCAAGTCTCTGTGTTTTTAGTATTTAAATTTTTCATTTACTGCTTCTTGATGTATTTTATCATTTTTACTGATCTGTGTGTGTGTGTGTGTGTGTGTTTTCCTGGGAACTGAACTTAGGAACCTCACACTGAGTTAAATGCCCAGTAGTGTTTTGTCTTGTTTTGTTTCGTTTAATTTTCTTTGTTGAAACAGACTCATACTAAGTTACTCAGGCTGGACTCAAACTTGTGATCTTTCTGCCTCAACCTCCCAGAGTACTGAGATTACAGGCCACCATGCCCAATTTAATTTCCTTCTCTTTATTTTTGCATTGGATAGTACATTCAGAATGTTGACTAATAAGAGGATACATTTTGGTCTAGTTCCTAATTTTAGTGGGGATGACTTCAAATGCCATAGTTCTGTCTCTGGGGGTGAGATTTACTTTTACCAAGTGAAGAAAGCAATCATATTTTTCTACTTTTGAGTATTACTATAAAGAATGGTTATTATATTTACTCAAACATATTTTCACTGAACAGCAAGACAATAATATGATTTTCCCCTTGAAACTTTTACTATAATAAATTTACATTTTCTCCTATTGAAGCATTCATTAATCATTGGATTAAATTTTCCTTGGTTAATGTATTATTTTGACTACGTTAGTCTATTTTACAAGAGGTTTTCATTCAATTCTTAGGTAAATTTATCTATTTTTGTTTTTAGGTTTTACTAGATTCGGGGATCAAGATGATATTACTTAAATCTTTAAAAACAAATTATTTTTTCTTTTTCTAAGATGAGAAACAGCTTACACAGCAGTGCATTTGAAGACCTACGGTCTGATCTCCAGGTCCGTGTCTCCCACTTACTCCTCAATGTCTCTACCATGACAGGCTTAGAGGTACCTTCAACAGAGGCTTCTTTACTTACAGGTTTGCTAAAATATTCCCTTGGCTGTCGTTTTATCAGACAATGGTTGAAGACAGTAAGAATACCATTCATTCATCCATGCACTTCCCTAGTTAGATGACAAAGAATTTGGCTCCCTCAGAAGCTGTACCTGAGCTGTACTGAATGTCTTCACTTTGAACTCACATCGCTGGGAGAAGCCTATGTCACCATTTTTCCCAAAGCCCTTTGCACAAATTAGCTTTCACTATTTTATAACTGAAAATAGAAAGATTTTGTAATTTGTGTACCAAACTCTAATATCTAAAATCCCAATGTTCAAGCATGATTGTGTTAACAGAATAATTAAAACTTCCAAACACAGAAGCCCTTTGAAATAATCACGTTTATGTCTCCACCAGAAATTTACTATCTCTAGTGACTACTCTGTTATAAAAGTAATCAGTGCAACTTTGGTCCTTTGTTATGGTTTGGGTCTAGATGTCCCCCCAAAGCCTCATTCAGTCATTTTTCAGAGGTGGCTGAATCTGAAGTGTGTGATGCTGGGATTAAGGGTGTGTGTGATTACTAAATCAGTCCACTGATTGGTTTGGCACTGACCTAATTCAGTAGCCTGGATACATATAAGGGACAGAAAGAGATCTGTCTTGTCCCTTGTTGCTTTGCTACTTTCTGCCCACCATGAACAGTTTCTCTTCTGTGATGTCTGTCTGTCATGCCACTCTCCTCTACACTGCCCCCCGGCCTTGGAGCCAGCTGATTATGGAAAGAAACCTCTACAAATAGTGAGCTAAATAAACCTTTCCTCACTTAATTTGTGGGTGTTGGGTACTTTGTCTCAGCAAGGAGAAAAGTAACTAACACAACTTTCTAAGGACAATTTAGTGATTTATAATTCCTGTTCAGATCCCCTTTAAGGAAAATGTGATCTGAATTCCCCAACTAGATAATATATGATAGAAAGAGTCAATTACTTGATGCTTTTAAGAGGGTATATGAAGACAAATGCATATGAGATTGTCCTTCATTAAGTCCTCAAATTACAGCATGAAAAGAACACGCAGACATAGGCAGAGCCGCAAAATCATGAAGAAAGCCATTATTTCCTGGGAGGTGAGGGTGAGGAGGATTAACCATCTTCCTTTCCAATTTTCAAACATAAAAGTAGAATGAAATTATTTTCTACACCGAATACCTTTGCTTTGCTGTGCCTCGCCTTTGGGTGACATTGTAACACATAAGCCAGGAGTCAGAGAAAATCTCCCAGTAAATATTTAGGAAAATGAACCTTTGAAATACCAAGTGCCCATGTACATCAACTTGGACTAGAAACACAAGGTTGTGTGGGGTTGACTAATAACTTCTGACCTGTCATCATCTCTGGTTTAAAGTACAAGCAGGCAGAGGATGTAACTGAGTGATAGAGAGCTTGCCTTGCCTCTGTGGGGCCCTGGGTTACATCCCCATACCTCATCTCTAAAGAACATAGTGAAAATACCGTTCTGTGATTTCTTGTTTACACCTAACTCCCATGGTTCCCTCTATTGCTTAGCTGCCCTTCATCTGGTATTTCTCTACGAAATTCCACCCATGGCCTGTGGGTTGGACGTGCCTAGCTTGCTAGAGCCAAACTGAGTAAAGAGAAACTGTCTTGGGCTGCATATAAAATATATAATATAGTCAAGACATGCAAGTAGTTAAGATTTCTTTATAAAAAATATTTTTTTAGTATGATGCAGGCATGTCAGGACTTCAAAGTTTGGACATACCTGGACATAATTTCAGAAATGGGTCAGTGTGAAGTTCTCCCTTTTGTTCTGGCACTCAGTTTCCTTTTAGGGAACGTAGTTCTGGCATATGAGTGGAGGGTTGGTGGAACTGTTTATCAAGATTTCTTGACCTTGATCAACACAGTATAAGTACAGGAGAGCACATGATTGATATGGATGGATTGATATGGATTGATATGGATGATATGAATGGATATTTCTATGTTTGAGAATAGAAAAAAGAAAAGCAATCAAGGTAGAAGCTAGAGTAGATGGTCCCAGAAGCTAGAGTAGAAGGTTTCACAAACTAGGTCCGTTTTAAAGAAAATGGAAGATTCATGGAAGGGCGGCCCAGGCAAAAGAAACAACATGAACACTGGTGTGGTTAGGTTTGGAGGAATGGAAGCAGGTAGGTCCCAGAGCTCACAGAAGGAAGGAAGATAATAAAGATGGCACTCTTTTAGGAAGAATGTGTTTCAAGAAGCCTATGTTGATAATATAATATAGGAATTTTTCTATACTTTATATAGTTAAGTTCTAATATTAACAGTCTATAAGAAGATCTACAAGAACAAAAGGCATTATATTTGGACTAATGTTCATATTCACAATTTAGAAGTCTTAATATGTCTGCATGAAAATATACTTCTAGCAGATGTACATGCTGATAGTATATACTAGTAAACTCTGAAAATTTAGAATCTTTTTTTATTAGAATATTAAGCAAAAATCTGCAGGATCAGACACCTTAAAAAATTATAAGTTAGAAACTGTTTTGAGTGACCATTTGAGGAATATTGTAATTTAATGGCAGTTTTGTGAAGATGTAGGGTCCAGCAGAATATCAAGAAGTCAATTATAACTTGTCGTATATTTTTTAATTTTAACTTAAAAATTCAATTCAATTCATGCATTCTGAACCTTCCAAGGAAGACAAAGAAGGGCATGAAATAAAACTAACAATAAAAAGGTATCACAATTCAGTAAAATTGGATTGTGCTTAGTAGAAAGGACAACCTATGTCCTAAAGCTGGAGTTTGTTTTGATAAAGCGAAAAGAAAGTTGGCAAGTTTCAATCACTTCCTCCAGAAAATGAACAGGACTGTTGATGAAATTTCATATTTCATTCAGGTAAAATTTTATGTTCCAGTACTGTAGGTCATATTTAGTTTCATTCAAATGCTAGTTGTTTGCTTTTCTGACTCTTTATTTTGGCAGAAAATTTCTATTTTCCTGAGTAGAGGTTGTCAGAATTTCATACTTGATATGCATATTGACATTTAATATTGATACAGAAGCTATATGTCCCTGAAATGTACACACATTTACTATATTTTTTCAAAATACAGATACACAATTAATTTAATCTTATTTTTATTTACAGTTTTCTCTTTGTCTCTTTCAGCAGTAGTCTTTCTCTAATAACCCTTTTAGAACATTATCATAAACATCTCACTAAACACTCATAAGTACATTTTTCATTTGAAATCAAGAAGGTCAAAAGTAGCACGTTTTTATTTGAATCTGAGTCCCTACCAAATGGCCAGGTATTGGCTCCCTTTTTTCTTTTTTCCTTTTCCACTGCTGGGAAATGAACACAGGGCCTTGTACATGGCAGGCAAGTGCTCTGCTTCTGAGGTACATGCCCAGCCTGACTGATGCAATTTAAGCACTTAGAAACATGTCACTGCAGCCTGAGAAGACATGGCTGATACCAGGCTCACGCGTCTTGATCTAGTCATCTATTACATGAATTACAAATCTAATTTGTCTCAGGGTTCTGTGACCTTCCTTCATCTACACTTAATTTTGGCTCATGGAAAGCTACAAACTGTGGGCAAAGATGTGGGAAGCCAAAACCTTCATTATCTTGCTGGTGTAAATAAAATGTCTAAAGTCACTTCGGCGAACAGTTTGAATGGAAACTGGATGGAAATATGGAATGACTATTAAACGGTAGTGTTTCTTTTGAAGATGATAAAAATGTTTTAAAAATCAGACTGTAATGCAAGTTACACAATTGGATAGCCTAAAAATGACTGTTTTCATCACACATTGAATGATTTCAATTTTGTGTGTGTGTGTGTGTGTGTGTGTGCTGGGTATCAAACTCATAACCTTGCACATGCCAGGTAGGGTGAGCTAAACCCCTAGCACATGACTGAATTTTATCTTATGTGAATTATAGTCTCAGTAAAGCTGTTAAACAGTCCAAAGGTATCAAAAACCTATTTTAATTCTGATTCCAATATACATAACAAATTTCATAAACTGAAAAGCAGACCTACTTAGCCAGAAGACTCTAGTATTGATATTGCTCTTTCCCCTGAGCTATGACTGTTGTCCCACCAAGCATGTATTATATATTATTCTCAGTTTCAGGAAAGGGCTCCTGGAAATTGAAAAATAATCATTTGGAAATAATATCTAAGAATGTAGGCAAGCAAATAATTTTTTCGGTATTATACTAAAAAGAAAATAAAAACATAGGCAATTATTTGGGAATTCTGAAAATTATTAAACAGATTTTAATACATACAGAGGCTCATGAATCAAATATAAATTAATTAAATTTCATTTCACTTCACTTAATAAGAGACAAGCATAAGAAAGGTAATGAGTCATTGTGCCTGCTTCTAGCTCTTGAGTTTGCCTTCTACCTATCAAAGTGGTTACACTACTCCTACTTTCACTTTCCTATTTCTTAAGCACTTTCATTCTACAATATCTGAGAGGTAAAAAGTACAACATCTGCAGTCACCAGTTGCAAAAGAATCAGCACACCGATGACTTTTACTGACGGTGTGTATGTAGCATTTAGCTTTAAAATAATAAAAATTCCTTGTAGGTCAAAGACAAATTTGCAAGTCAAAGTGCTCTACTTGTTGATTAGCAGTATATTAGCGAACATGGTCACACTGATATTAATACTGGTCCTTTAAAAGTTATAGTCGCTGGATTGATTTTATCGATTTTCACTGACAAAATGTCAGCTTATGATTTCTCTTTTAAGTCAAATACATTTAGTTATATGTCAACGTTGTTTTTAAAAGAAGAACCCACCCTACTATTCTTCTAAATAAAGTATCAAAATTTTTTGTAAAGTCATGTTGAGTCACTCTCATAATTTAGATATATTTATTTCTATTTCCAATTCTATAAGCATTAACTACAATATGAAATAGGTATATAAACTATTATTACAATAATATTGCAATATACAATATTGTAATATCTGAGTATATAATAATGTAAGTATAATTATGAATGCTACAGTGGTAACTTCTGTATTCAGCCACTTCTGTGTCTGTCTCCTGGTGTATTAAACACTGAAGGAAAGAAAGCCAAAAATAGGGATGTAAAAATCAAGCTACCTTTAAAATAAATGCTTATCAGCCAAAATTGATTGATACTCATAGGGGCAAAAAATCTGTCTACTAGGATAGAATGTAGATATAATATACCAAATATTTTATATGTGATGAATATTTACAGACAGTAGATTCAAAGCCTACCAACTGATGAACAGATAAATGAAATGTGACATATCTACATGAAATACTATGTAGCAATAAAAAAGAAACTACTAATGCACACAATGATAGGGATGAACATTAAAAGCCTTAAGCCAAGTGAAAGAAGTCAAGTGAAAATGATGACATGTCTAGAATAGGCAAATCTATAAAGACAAAGTAGATTAGTGGCTGCCTGGGCTTAGAAGTTTGGGGGAGGACATGGGGAGTGACTACTAGTGATTATGAGTTGATGCAAATGCTCTAAAATTGACTAGGATGATGGTTGCACTATTTTGAAAATACTATAAACCACCAAACTACATTTTAGGAGAATCATATAGTATGTGAATTACAGTTTAATAAAGATGTTATTTTTAAAATACAGGTGAACCCCAACTGTGCACTTTTTTCAAAACTCCTCATATCATATAATTGTCTAATTTTACTGTATACAAATTATATTTCAATAAAACTGACTCTTAGAAAGAAAAAAAATAATACTTTAAACACACAGTTACAATGATCCATGTAGATGCCTGGTTTGGTGATTTAAAAAATCAACAACATCTACATGAGACTTCTCAGAAACATGAGGCCCTCAAGGGCTGTGGCTCCGTGGCCGCCCAGGTCCACGCCCCTGACCCATACACACACCCAGAGTTTTACCCCAGAAACAGGTGTGTGCCAGGGTAATAAAGCCAGACCATATGCTGCTTATTTTGCATCATTGCTCTGTAAAAGAACACTGGAGTGAAGCTTTCCTGAGGTACAGGAATGACTAGAAGAATCTGAGCAATCAAAACAAAGCAGGCCATTCATGGACTGGGGTTAGAGAGAACAATGGCCACAGCACCAAACAAGCTAGAAACCGGCACCATGCATGGGCCTCCAGCGGACTGGGAACAGCCAGACCCAGCCCCTTCCAGTGAAGGGCTGGCAGACAAGAAGTACCATCCCACCCCACCACCCCAAGCAACCGGCTTATCCAGAGAAACACAGGCTGTGATGATAGCTATTGAGGTGAAATGCAATTGGATGCCTGTGGTGTTTTGGTATTTCACTAACATTGTAGGTCTAGGGCCAGTGGTCTGATCATAGATTCAGAGGATATCACTAAGCAGTGTGTCATGGGGGCGGGGGGTCTCCTTCTGAGAGCTGCAGCCATTGTTGTTTCCCTATGGTCTTGTTTTGAGATCCTATGTCATTTCCACTGTTTTGCTGGGTTGGGTTTTATTCTCTTTTGTTTTGCTTGATGATGTTAAATGCCATGGCAAGAGAAGCTGTTTCAAGGATAGCAAGATATATTATGGTAGCAATTTTGGATTTACTACTGGCTTATTTTGAAGCCCTTTATCACATTCATTGTTTTGTTTTTATTGTTTCCATTCTATTCTGTTCTGTTTGATTTATACTATGTCCGAAGTTATCTGCAGCTATTTTGAAGACATCAAGGGGCATTATGGTAAATACTATTGAATTCATAATGTTTTGAAGTCCTGTATCTCTTACACTGACCTGTTTTGATTGCTTTTATTCTGTTATATACTCTTTAAAATAAATAAATAAATAAGCAAAGCAGAACTCGGTTTCTTTTCTCTCACTGTCTCCTTTTGTGTGTGTGTGTGTGCACGCATGCTTGGTTCTAGGAACTGAACCCAGGGCCTTCACACAGAGCTACATTCCCAGTTCATTGTTGTTTTTTTATTTTGAGATCGAGCTTCACTAAGTCTCTAAATTACCAAGACTGGGCTCAAACTTACTGTCCAGCCTGAGCCTCCCAGAGCACTGGGATAGCAGGTGTGGGCCACCACACTGGGTAAGGCAGTTTCTGAAGCAAGCATCAGGGACCTGTAGGAGTTTTATAGACTATGGAAAAAGACGGTAACAGAAAACAGTATGAAGCAAGTTAGCAGAATCATCAGCATTTTCAGTTGCTTGATAGCCTCCTTCATCCCTCTTAGCTTCGCACGAAAATGCCGAGAGGAAGTGGGGAAATTTGTCTAATAGCTGGTTGTAGAATGACAGGAACTGAGTAATGGTCAAGATCATGGGCCTTACTTTTAAATGTAGATCTGGGTTCTGATTCAGTCTATGATTTGCACATGTGATTTTGAACTAATTGCTTCATGTCTCTAAGTCTAATTTGCTCATTTGTGAAACAGGATAATAACAAAATGAAAATGCAAAATACACACTACCTGACATATAGCAAAAAGCCTATAAATGTTAACTGCTGATTTTATAACTTTAATGGATTTCTAGTAATTTCTAAAGAGTAGTTATGGCTATTTACCCCTAATTCTAGAGCAACTAGTTACTGGTCACTTAGAAATCTAGGGTTTTTATGGCTTTTTCATCTTTATCTATTTCCTAATATTTAGGACATTAAAACCAAAACCTGACTGTTGGCATATTGCAATTTGGCATAATTCAAAAGTTGTATTTATCACAGATTTAATAACACTAATCTAAAAAATCCCAAATCTGAAATGCTCCAAAAATCTGAAACTTTTTGAGTGACACACCACCTGATGCTACACTTGGAAAATTCCACACCTGACAAGTGGCAGTCAAAACGTGGTGCACTAAAAATACTGTATAAAATTACCTTCAGGCTATGTAAGATTTGTGCAAAACATAAGCAAACTTTGTGTTCAGATTTGAGTCTTGGGCTGGGGGTATAGCTCAGTGGCACAGTGTCTGCCTAGCAAACAGGAGACCCTGGGTTCAATTCCCAGTACCAAAAAACTAAATCATAGATTTGAGTCTTATCACCAAGACATCTCATATATATGTAGATATCCCCCACCCCCATCAAAAACACTTCTGGTCCAAAGCATTTAAGGTAAACATTACTTACTCTGTATGTTAGGGTTTGGTTTTCTTTCTAATTTCAGTTTCAAGGTCTAAGCACTTCAGTACATTAAGAATTTCAGAAACCTGTGTTATTTTTTTAATTACTAGGAAGTGAACCCAATACCTTTGCACTGAGTTATATCCTCAGCCCTTTTTCTTTTTTATTTTGAGAGAGTCTTGCTAAATTGTTAAATTGCCCAGGCTGGCTTTGAAATTGTGATTCTCCTGCCTCAAGTCTCCCTGAGTTCTAGGATTAGAGATGAGCAGCACAATGCCAAGGTGAAATCCACATTTTTAAACCTGCACCCTGTGTTTTTGACCCAGGACATCCATAGTCAAACTCAGAAATATCGTTAAACCACAGTGATTCTCAACCCTGACGAGGAGGGAATCATCTGAGGAGCTACACACACGCCTGATGCCAGATCTCACCACCAGACTCCCCCAGGCTGGCTCCTGACTCCCCCAGGCTGGCTCCTTTACTTCTTCTAGAAGCTTCCCAGGTGATTCTACTGTGCAGGCAGAGGCAAGAAGTAAGGCTCTAGGATGGGAGAACTTTTGACCAACTGTTCCCTCTTCTGTCTCAGTGGAGGGAGAACTCAAAGGAGGGAAAAGGATAAGAGGCAATAGGTAAAGAAGGCAGGGGCCTGGAGCTGGTGTAAATGCGTCAACCCTATGTTAGTCATTCTGGCCCTTATAATGAAACGTCATAAGCTGGGTGTCTCATAAATAATAGAGATTTACTTCTCAGAGCGTTCTTAAGGACCATAAGTCCAAAATCAGGGTAGCTTCATTGTCTGGTAAGATCGCACTTTTTGGTTCATAGATGAGGGTCCTGGCTGTGTCCTCACATAGGGAAGGGAAGGAAAAGTGGTCTCTCTCATAAGGACACTCCTTCCATTAATGCAGGCTCTACCCTCGGGATCTAATCGCCTCCCATTGATAACACTTTAGGGATTAAGATTTCAACATATGAATTGGCAGAAAGGGACAAACTGAAACCATAGAATACCCTGAGTCCACCCACTGAAGCAGTATCCAGACTAGGTTCTTCTTTCCACTCTGCCCTGTTGTCCATACTGCTGAGGACATGGCTTGTTTAGTACAGCCAGCCCCAACTTGAATAGAAATCAAAACAAAATTCTTGAAGGAACAATCGCCACTGGAAAAGACAGTTTCTCAATTTTTCTATAATGCGTTCAGGAAAAAACACAGGAGAGGACAGTGTAATACAAAATTTAGAGGATGAATTTATCCATTTATGTTCAGATTCACAACAGGTTTTTAATAAAAATATGAGAAAGTGGTGCCTCTTTAAAGTGACCTCTAACATTCTGTCATGCCTGAGTGAATTTTGTAATTATAGCAAAGCAAGCACCTTTCTCCAAAGACTCAAAATCTGACAAAACAGAGACAATAATAATTGGACCTTTGCAGGGAAACATGACCTTCTTGGTAAGCACACTCAAGCACAGAGACAGAACAAAGGAATGAACAGTAGCGTGATCCCTTCTCATTTGTGACATTTGGCTCTGTCCCTACTGGTGGTTGTAACATTATTAACCCTAAACTTTGATGTGGCAAATCCCAAAATCTACTACTGGCTGGTCTCTGGCTAGAGAAAGAGGCTCATTTCACCCTGGGGGCTCCAGAGTGAGCTAGCACACTCTAAGCCCAGCCAAAGAGAGGAAAGGCTCTTCCTGTCTTTCCCATGGTCCCAAATGGTCAAGCAGAAGCTCACCCACCCATAATGCCATTCTTCTGCTGTACGGCAGCCAAGGAAAAGACCCAAGACTCTTAGGCAGCCAATGTTAAGCCACTCACCCCAACTCTCACCATCCACACCACACTCCCCACAGCCTCCCCAGTCCACTAACACTCAGGCATCCCTGGAAGGGAAGGCCCAAGAAAATCCTAATGTGTCAGTGGTATTGAGGAGGATAATTATAATAAGCCTATCAACATAATGACAAAGTAACCGACTAATTTGTTCACATTAGTAAAATACCCTCTCAGCTTGAGAAGGGTAGTAAACGAAGGATTGTGACCTTTTGGTAATGATATGAGGTCCACAAGAATAGCTGCTAGAATTTCTACTTTTACTTCAATAGCTACAGTTTCATACACGTACACACAGAGATGTTTATACCTATGCATATGTAGAGACATAATTCTAGAACGTGTAGCACAAGGAATGCAGGCAATGGCTGGGCCTCGACAACCTGAGTGTGCATCTCACCTTCAGCAGCTGACTTAAATATCTGCATCTAAATAAGCGGGAATGATTATATTTATGGCATCAGACTGCTGTAGTGATTAAGTGAATTAGTTTATGGAAAGTACGCAGCATGGTGGCTGGCACAAAGTAACTGTAACATGAATCATCATTAATTTTTATCCCTTTAACCCTAATCAACTTACGAAATGATTTCTTTTTATCCTGGTGTAGCTCCCCTTAAAATCTGGAAGCACTGAACCTAAAACACGTCTGGCCAGACTGTCAACATTCTGACACTTAACATAACAGTACGGCTTCTATTAGACCCTTGGTCCTAAATTCTCACCTACATTGAAAACATCTCTGCCCAAATAAAGAAATGGCATCTTCAACACCCTTTAGTACAGGGTTTTTTTTCTTTTTTTCTTTTTTGGTGTTTTGAGACAAGGTCTTGCTAAGTAGTCCAAAATGGCCTTGAACTCACTATGTAGACTGCTCTTGAACTCACTATGTAGTTCACATTGGTCTTGAACTTGCAGCAATCCTCCTGCCTCTGAGGTGCTGGGATTACAGGCATATAGCACCACCCAGTATTTAGTATAGTTTGACAAAGGAAAAGTCAACAAATGCGAAGAAAGAAATCTTATCACAATGACAATAGGCCAGCTGCTTTTAGGTCACTCAGATTCCTTAGGTCACCAATGGCCAAAAAAAGATTTAAAAAAGAAAAAAATGTACTAAAGTTTAAACACAGCTTTCTTTCACTTCTTTTCTCTCTTTTGCCCTCCCTTCATTTCTTTCTCTCTCTCTCTCTCTTTTCTTCCTTCCCTTCTTTCTTCCTTCCCTCTAATCTTTTCTAAATTCAACTTCCCTGCAGCCAATTCAGGGGACACCAAGCGTTGGAACAGCATAAGCCACATACCTGAATTTCTTGAGGTTAGAAAAAGAGCAAAGAGGTACTCAGTGAAATCAAAGAAGAAATAACTAAACACATAATGGGAGTGATAGCCAAAAAGATGTAGCAGGAGCTGTCAGAAGACATTAGCAAAAACCTAGATGAGCTAAACAAAATGATACAAAATCTGAATGACCAGTTTACCAACGAATTAGAGTATGAGAAAATGTTTCAATCAGAAATCCAAGAGATTAAAATCACATTGAAAGTATGGACAGTAGAAGTGACCAATGTGAGGACAGAATTTCAGAATTAAAAGATAATGATGCTTTCAAAGACCAACTACTCAGACACAACAATAGAACATCAAAAATGGATCCAACAGTTGCTAGATGATGCAAAGAAGACTAATCTAAGAATAACTGGAATACGTGAAAAATCAGAAAACAGCACAAGTGGCATAAAAAAATCTTTCACAGAAATAATTATGAAAAGCTTCACAAATATAGGGGAAAAAATCAATATACACAAGAGTGTGGGACACAGAACCCCAAATAGCTACAACCAAAAGAGAATCTCTCTGTGCTGCATTATCCCCAAGGTAACAGAAGACCATCACGGGAACAAAATCTTAAAAGCTGTTGGAAAAAGGCAACAAATCACATATAAATAAAAACCCATTAGAGTTATAGCAGACTGCCGGGAGTTTGGCTCAGTAACTTAAGCGCCTGTCTGACAGGCGCGAGGTTGCAAGTTCAATTCCCGGGGCTGCAAAAAAAAAAAAAAAAGAATTACAGCAGACTTCCCTACATAAATCATAAAAGCCAGAAAGGCCTGGAGCAAAGTGTTTCAAGCCCTAAAAAATAACATCTTCCAAACATGACCTGGGTATCCTGCAAAATTTTCTTTCAAACTGATGGAGAAATAAAATATTTCCATGACAAGGAGCACCTCAAAAAATTCATGATCACCATATCAGCATTACAAACAATTCTCAAAGATATCATACAAAAAGACAATAAAGCTAAAAACGCCAATAAGTCAAAAACAATGAATACATCTGGTGAGATGAGCAGCTAAGCCAAAGGAAAAAAATAAGGAAATCAACAACAGGAAAACAACACAGTAATAGGAATAAGTCAGTACCTCTCAGTAATAACTCTCAATGTGAACTGTCTCAATTCCCCTATCAAAAGACAAAGAAGTTGGCAGAATGAATCATGAAACAAAGTCCAACAATATGCAATGAACAAGAAACATGATTAATTCAAAAAGTAACTCAGAGATTGAAACTTGAAAGATTGGAGAACCATATTTCATGCAACAGGAACCCAGAAACATGCAGTAGTTATTCTAATTTCAGACAACATCAATTTCAAATGAAGACAGATCAGAAGAGATAAAGACAGTCACTATATGTTGGTTAAGGGAACAAATTCAACAGGAAGAGATAACAATTACAAATATATATGCACCAAATACTGGCACACCCAACTTCATAAAACAAACACTAAACATGAAAAATCAGATAAACACCAATACAGCTGTAATGGAGTCCTCAATACACCACTGTGACAAATGGACAGATCAACTACACCAAAAAAAAAAAAAAAAAAATCAACAAAAACACCAGAGTCGAATCAAACCTTCAAATAAGTGGACTTCATAGACATCTATAAAGTGTTCCACCCAACAATAGAATACATATTCTTCTCAGCAGCACTTGGTACTTTCTCAAAAATAGACCACATATTAGCCCATAAAGCATGCTCAAGTAAATGCAAAAAGAAAGAAAAAAAGAAAAAATATATATTTAATGAAAAAAAGAAAAGAGAAAAGAAATTACCCCATGCATATATCATAGTGCAATGAAACTTAAAATCAATGGCAAAAGACACTACCCAAACTATGAAAACACATGGAAATTAAACAACACCTTCTCAAATAATCAATGTGTCACAGATTAAACAGTTTCTGTAATCAAACATTAACGCCAGTATAACATACTGAAATATATGTG